>JANTPZ010142440.1:0-27349 GCA_025593235.1 Vachellia pachyceras
GTCATTTTTCCTGAGGTTACGAAGCTCCGGAACGCCCCAGAATTCTCCAGAAGCCTCCCGAACAAGCTTGAGAGTGCTAGAGAGTGCAAGAGCATTCTAGAGAAGTCTACACATCTCTAGCCTCATTATTTTAATATTTGCTACTAGATTTTTCCATGTAAATATCTAGATATTTGTAAGGAGAATTCTAGAGAACGAATTGTAACCGTAGAATCGATTCAATCCCAACCGTCCATTAAGGAGGTGGGAATAGTAAGGAGGTGGAAGTTTGCTTATAACCTCTCCCCTCCTCATTTGTAAACCATCATCGAGTTCTCTCAAATCCTCAAGTTATTAAGGAATACGATTCTCGCATTCTCCAAGTTCTCAAGTTCTTCCTTGCCTCAAGCTTTCTCTTCTCCTCAATTTAGCCAAGCATCCTTCTTTCCTTACAAGTTAGGCTTACTTAGCAACGTCCAGTGAAAGTTGTCTAAGTACCGCGCGGGTTGAAAGACTAGCCCCATGACAATAGGCTCCTAAATAATTCCCAAATGCAGGGTTTATGTGTATGTATATAATATGATTTTTCAGTGTAGGGCTTATGCAATGCCCAATAGGTCTTTTCCTTATTCCTTTTTTTAGTCATAGTTTTTTTTGTTACAAAAAGTTTTAGGTGAGTTCGGCATCGGTCCCTTACCAAGGCCAATGTACGACCCCAGAGCTCTTTGAGCACTTACAAGGGACTTACGAAATCGTCTGCCAAATGAGCCCTTACAACGACAGAGGGAATCGAACTCACTTTCTTGTAAGAGTTGAATCCGTTCTTTACCATCTGTGCTAACTCTCATTGGCTTTTTAGTCATAGTTTTGGTGTTTATTCTCAATCCCTCTTTCTGTCATGGACTGTGGATCTTGTCAGTATAAGAAATATAAGAGGGAATGATAGCCAATTAGCCACCAATAAAGTTTGAGTTTAGCAGAAAGGGTTAGTCCCTCACAACATGGCGAATTAAGGTTTAAATCTTTAATGAAAAATATATTCACATTAATGTCTAATAGTGATTCCAACAGGATTTTCCCAATGCACATTTTTTAAGCATCTTATTTGTAACAATTAAGTTTGAGACACTATCAGGTATAAAATGTGGGCATCTCATTAATGAGGGTTTCAAATTTTAGTTTATCATATCGCTGAAGGGTAACTCCTGATACGCTAATACTTTTTAGGACTTGAAGGTAATTAAAGGTAATTCTCTCAATATTCATGCAACAAGAAACAAGTTTCAAAAGAAAGGCCCCCTACAAAAGCCCAGACCAAAAAACACACCAAAATCATCATCTTCGTCGACGATCTTCGTCTTCTCTCCCTCGCATCAGAGTATCACACAAACTCGCTGCATAATATACATATCAACGGCAAACTTAACCACACGCGCAGAAAAACACAACGAATTAGCTTAATCTTCAACCTCAGAAGAAATCAGACGAATTCCCCAAATCGAATCCCGCCGGCTCCTTATCTGGCACCGGTGGCATTGTGCTGAACATCGGGCTGTGCACGTAATCAACCGAATCAAAACCCGTGTACGTGTACGACCCTCCGCTTGTTTCCGTCACGGTGCTCTGCTCCGAGTACCCGAACTCGTTACCGTAAAACCCGTTGCCCATTTCGTATCCCGCGGAGCTCGTAATATCTGGCGGCAACGGCGGAAGCTCAGTGTTACTATCATCATACAGTTGTTGAAAATGTGTTACGTTATGGCCCTCCGTCGTCGCAAGCTGATGCTGTGGATAGTTATTATAAGCACCAGATGAAGATGAAGACCAATCATTGCTATCCGTAAACGCAATGAACCTGTCGGAGAGATTGCATTCGGAGATTTGAGGATTCGGGTAGGATTGTTGGGTGAGTGAATTTTGGTCGAAGAAAGATGAGAAGTCGTGCTTCTGGTGGGCTTGTTCGTCGGGGGAGATAATGGAGGTGACGGAAGAACCAGGTGGGCTATCGGAGTAGACGAAGTTGGTTCGGGCACGTGAGCCGCGCATGGACCGAGCCGCCCGGTCGTAGGCCAAGGCGGCTTCTTCAGCAGTGTCGAAGGTGCCAAGCCAATGCCTCTCTTTGGTGGAAGGGTCTCGGATCTCCGCCGCGTATCTTCCCCACGGCCTCCTCCGAACACCCAGGTACCTCCCTCCCCATGCCGTTTCATGTTTCTGCTCTTGTTGTGTTGTTGCCGCCGTAGCTGTGCTTGTTGTCGCTGCCGTTTGCTTCTTTTTGGCCTTGGACGACGACGACGAAAATGGGTTCATCATGTGCTCGATGAATTACGTAAGTGAGATGATGAGTTGTCTTGTACGTGGAAGAACAAAACAACAAGTTTATGATATAAAGTGAATCAGGGGTAGTAGGAGACACAGCTCAGAAGTATATATGCGAGTAACAACTGGAAGGAATATATTATTCGGAAGAAGAGAATGGTTAGGAGATAGAGTAGAGAAGAGTATAGTGATCAATTTGGCATGCAGTGACTATTGCTCTTTCCCTCCTCTTTGTTGTTGTGCTGTTTAGTTGTGAGGAGTCAGCATGCGAGTCCATGGTTTAAATAAGGGAGAGCTAGCTCGTGAATTTCCATCTATATCCCTTCCCATGAAATAGTCCCCAACACGTGGTCTCTCTTTCTAAACTTTATCCACACACACATGTAAGCTTCTGTTGCAGCTATGCCATTATTTAGCAATACAGTCTATTAAAAAGGAAACTCTTTTCGTGAGAGGAGAAAAAAAAAGTGAAGGGCAGGGGCAGGGAAACAGATAGGCTCCTGGGGAGTCCAAAGCAAACTGTTGAACATTAGTGAAAGAAGAAATGGAAGAAGAAAATGAATGTATTATCCTAAACCTTTTTGGTTTACAACACTAATCTACCCTCTCTTGAGGGTGATGAACTAACCCCATTTTGGGGACTCTTGAAGTGGGAGATCCTTGTTATCCTCCCCTTCTCTACACATTGGTGGGGATTCTTCATCCTCTCACTCTTTGGTGATGATTATACAATCTCACACTCAAATCATTACATTATGACCCTTTATATAGAATTTTGGGTCATTAACTAACTAAGTGGTTAACACTAACTTAATTAACTCATACTTCCAACACAAACTTACAAATAAAACTCCGAATAAGAATGAGTTTCGAATGATGGGAGGGAGATGTATAAGGCTGATTAGTATAATTGATGATGATGGGAAAAGAAAATTATATATGTGTGTGGGTGTTATAATTATAAATCTTAAATGGCCCATGATAAGCATGTTCTCTTAGACGCACCCCATTTCATGATTATTCTTCAATCAAAGTTGTGCCTTGTTTTGATTTAGCAGATACTAATTTTTAAATACGCGCCCCGTTTTGAATACTCCATATGCAGTCCAAAGCTGCTGCATGTGACCCTTTCTAATCAAAACATGGGATTGTACATGAATGAGGGACTAATCATATAGGCTCCACACAAAATCTAAAAAGATATATGTAGAATCGCTGATTATATATATATATATAGATGAGTGTGTGTGTGTGTGTGTGTGAAGGTCTCTATCTCATGAATTGGATCAGCCAAACGGGAAATTGAAAGTTTTATACGAAGGTCATCAGCTGCACATTCTAATGATAATTGCAGGTGGGAGAGCTTAATGCTCTTTCTGACGATTATTAGGTCCCATTTAGAGTACATAGAAGATGAGATCTTTAAGAATAAATTAATCAGATTTATGATTGGTGATTATGTGGGTGCTATGATCATTATATACTACACTTGATAATTAGCCTCCATGCTTATGCAGCATGCCTTGCCTGCACAGATTGTTTCTAATGATTTAATACTGCAAAGCTTTTCTCTTCTTCTGTTCACGTTAAAAGAAATTGAGTTCAAGTGTGTTTTGCTCGTATTCCCAATACACATGCACATATGTATATATGCATGTATCTATGGGCTATTCCGAAGTGGGGTGTGTGTGTGTGTGTGTGTCATGAAACATTTAATTTTAACTCTTTTTTCTCGGCTGTGATCTTTGTGCCATCTTTTTTTTAAATGGGGACCCTATCTGATTCAGTTTTGTTGTTTGGGTATGTAAAACTGCCCATTTAAACCGAATTAAAATGCAAATTATTGCTCAAATAATGTTGGCAGGTTGGAATATGGTGATCATCAAGAGCCATTATTACACCCACCTGTAAAAATCTCACCTCCTTCAATCTAATTCGTTACTTGTGAGTTTTAGTAACTTACATTTCTCTCTTTCCTTTCGTATTTATAAAATATCAGTTACATTTAATTGATTAGGTATAAACTTCTTTCCTGTTTCAATATGAAAGCCTATTTTTTCTGAGGTAGCTGAATGGTTTTTTTTATGGTCTTGAAACGGAATAGTTCTGAGGATGTGATCTAGAGTTTTTTTTAATTAAAAAAATAAATGAAATGAAACATTCATCCATTATTAGGTTGTTCTCAAAGTCGTCTAACCTGTTATAAACTTCTCTTGTTAATTTAATAATAAGGTATTTAAGGAATATCATTGCTCACCCATGTGCACCCAATTTGAGCTATGAAATCAATGATAAGTTCCACAGTCTTCTCTTCTTTTAATCGAACACCAAGGTTAACTTTTAAGTGTTCATATTTTATTGGTAATATTTCCTTTCATAGTTTTTGCAAAGGTTGAAGCTAGTGTGTGTTATTTCCATCCAATTACGTTTGGAAATGTAAAGCAAACCGATTCATGTTGGGGGGCATGTGAAAAAAACACATAGGTATAACTTTTTTGAAGAAAACAACGACTAGGCATTTCTTAATTAGCGACAACTAATTGCAAAACCTGGTAGTGGAACTTTGACCAGATGTCCCTAACAATATTGTTGTGTAAGAATTTGACCAATTTTTCAATCAATGTAAAGGAGCTGGGATTAGATAGCTTGATTAATAATATATATTAGTATTCAATCACGTACGACAAATAATCTGATTACTTTCAGGTTCCATTTCATCAATCTAGATAGATATCTCAGGATCAGGATTATTGTTGGGAAGCTTCAAATTGGCATCAATTAAGTTAGCAAATAGTAATATATAAGTACAAAAGTTAATTTCTGATTATTCTTAGAAATTTATCTGTACAGTACTTTTCAAAGATTTTAGTCGAGCGAATCCTGGGTTCAAAGTATGTATATCAAAGCGGAATAGCTATTTCACACTAATTTAAGACCTTTTCATTAAATTAAAGTGGTCCTCTCCTAAAATGGCAGCATGTTGATGTACAATATAAACGTACTAAGTTAAAGTTATTTGTCCAAGAAAAGGATTGGTGGAAAAACCCACAAAAGACTTGGAATAAGAGGAGACAGATGTTTGATTTTACCCTGCTTTTTGCCGACCCAATTTGATATGGAAAATATTTTTTAAGTTAAAGATCATTGGGATTTGGATTAATTGGGTTTGATACTGTTCATTAATATAGGTTAAACATATGATCATGGCTACTTTTGTCTTCTCTTCAAAGGCTTGTAGTTGTGCGTGCCCCAAATTAAAAAGCATCCTAGTCCCACGCCCTCAAAATAAGAAAGCTGTATGGTCAATGATTCTTCATAAGAATTAGCTTTAAAACACATTAATCAGCTGTTAACTACTACAGCTTTAAAGCGTGGAAGTTCACTACGAGGGCGTAGGAAGTTCAAACTAAAGGCGTCATGAAATCGTTTAACAATGCTCACCCTACTATAAATGTCAGTTCAAAGATGTACCCCCTCCACCTTTTATGAGTCTAAAGTTCATTTCACTCTCAACTATTTTTGGGTATATTTAGCATTAATTTAAAGTATTTTGTAGTTTATTCTGAAACATTTTATTCAACCTAATCTTTAATTATCTTATAATGTTGACTATTACTGAAAAAAAAATCATGATGCTAAATAAATAACAAAATACTTTAGGGTACTAGTGAGCGTACATAAAAAGTACTCGAAGATACTAAACAAGCTTTAACCCTTTTAATGTAGTTAGACGTGTTTAATGAAATTACGCAGAGAGAGCCAAGGCTTTGCTATCATAATTTTGAGCTAAAATTAACCTAAAAACTTATACAGATGGAATATTTTCACTAGTTATATGTCAATATTGGCTCAACATTTTTCATTTCTTAAAATGTTTAATTCAGATATGATTATCTGATGTAGCACTGCACATTTAAGGTGAATATATCCCTCATGTTTTTGCATTTTAAGTCATTTTATGTTTGTTGAAGTAGACTGGTGGGACATACCATCATTTGAGCATCACTTGCATTAGGTATTATTAGTTTTCTTATCAAGTGTTGGTCCGAAAAACTGGAAAGGTACTTTTCATATATGTTTGTTGAAGTAAGAATGAAAATTGAAAATCTACTTTTGATGAAAAGAGAAGGGAAAAGAAATTGAAGACAGACTCCTAAATCAACTATATTTAATTGTATTTCTGTCTTTAATTTCATGCTTGAATCCCGTAACAATATTCTTATACTGAATGGTATAAAGTATGGTCATATGCAAAAGAACTTCTTTTGTTAGGTATTACATCCAAAGTACAGAAAGCTGTAGTATTACTTAGAAGGTAACTGCGAATATTTTTGCTGAGCTTCTGAAAATAGTTTAATTGGCTTCTCAAACTGGAAAGGGTATATTAATCCAAATAAGCCCGCACCTAAGATGTATAAAAAGAAAACAAGGTCGTAGACAAATGTAAACAAACATTATATATGAATAGCGCCCAACACAACAAGGAAACATGGAACCAAATATTCAATCAAATGACAATATCGAGGAGGTTAATGTTCCTTAGGAATTAAAACACAATAATGGACAATATCCCTTTCATTCTTTTTGCCATTGAGTGGTTACATGGGATATGGGAGAGAGTATCAATATTCTGGGAAACACATATCCACCTGTTAGAACATGAATCCATGCTCCATCGTGCTCGTCGTTGAGCTAATTGCCTTTATTTTCTTCATGTGCGGCTCTAGTGGGCACCGTTTTATGCCATAGCTTGTTCATTCGTCAAGAAAGAATTTAAAGAAGCACTTAATAAAATATATACCTATCTGTGCATACCCATTGGAATTCTGCAATTTGGCAAGTCTAAATCTTACCAGCCACGAAAGTGAGCTTTTTTTTAGCGAAGTTGTTAGTTCTGTCACTATCATTGCTTCTGCTTTATTCCATGTAATAGTGCATATTGCGGAAGAGAATATTGTCAAAGTGTGAAGGTGAAACAGTTAATTTGGATATTCTGAATCTTCAAGTGGTGATCATCGATCTCGAGGGGTAGGGACCTGCCTAAAACTACAAAGTGAAGCGACCAAGCATGGCTTTCACTAGTCACTATTGTCCAGGTGTTGCTAGAATATTTCGATCGGCTAATGTTGAAATCAAACCTCTCTCTCTCTTCTTTTCCGAGGTACGTCCGAATCACTGTGAGCTTGAGACTAATTCATTTCAATGTTTAAAAAATAAATATTATTACTTCTCTCAACAAGTATATTTTTTGGGATTTGAACTTATGTTCTCATTCGGGTAAAGCAGCTTTCTACTTTTACTAATAGGCTGTTGATAAACCCAACATCTTTATTATTCTGATGGACACCAATTTTCTTTCTTCGAAAAAAAAAATAGGCATTGAAAGGCAGCGACCCCTTTTGTCTCGTGGCACTGACGTTTATGTGCAACTGGACAATTTGATATTCCAAAGATAACTTTCCGCTGTCTTTTATGTGCATGTCCTAACGTTAAGAGAGAATTAAGTGATTGTTCTGTGTACTGTGTTGTTGGCTTTAATTCTTTTAATGTTCTTCGTTAATAGTTTCCTCCTGATCGATAACAATTTTTTCTTCCTTGAAAATTATGCAAAATAATTGTTGTATAAAACCTTATTCAGTTGTCTAATTTAGTTCATGAATTGATGTGCAAGGCTTGCCACCAGGGGAGCACTGTCAGAGCCCCCTGTGACAATACCATATTTTCTGAGCTTATTTTTATGAATGGTCGGGTGACACAAAAATATTTTAATACCATGTTATAATATACAACTTCATTGTCAAATACTTGAAAAAATTGTAATGTCTATAGACCAATCTTATATAGTACGTTACCTTGAGTTGAAGTTTTGAGTTGAAATTTCTACCATCATATTTTACATGATCACAGGGAAATTAAGAAAGAAAAAGAAGCTAGATAATGAAGTGGACATGGTCTAGATTTGTTCATGATCAAATTGGGAGGAGCTAGGGCTAACGGACATCATGGATTCATTACAGAAAGCTACTGCAAGAAAGCGTCAGCAACCAAAGTGAACGGCAAAGATATCCTTAGCAGCAGCAAGTGGTGGGTGTGTTAGTGACGACATACTATGATGTTGAGTAGTTGTTGTTGTAGAAGGTCTTATAAACATGTTAGTTGACACATCTGGTACTTGAGTGATTAAAGGAACATTAGTTTCCTCTTCCTTCTTGTTCTGAAGCTCTCTGCTGTCTTCTGCCATAACTTTCACAAACTCTTCCAGTGCTTCGCACATCCAATCGTACCGGCAGAGTCTAAACGCCTCTCTAACATTTAACTGTAAGGTGTTTGTTTATTAACACTTGAGTTTAAAAATACCTTATCTCAGTTGAAGCATGTCATCACAAAAGCAAAAATGTTGATATATATTTTTCATTACTTATGATGAAAGGCTTGTCCAGTATATATATTTACCCATTGGCGAGCACGGTTTTTCTGCTCCGGCCAGGTCTCGATTTCTTCGGTCACCTCCAAGGCAAACATGTAGCCTCTGCAGCCTCCTTCCAGGCTGCACAAGTCCTGACTGCTTTTGCTTCTAAATTCCCACATTCCCAAGGGGTTTTCCTGCAAAAACAAGGAACAAAGCTTGTTAGCTATATCGAATATTTCTTAAATGCAACACTTTACAGACACACCATATTAATAGAAAGAATATCATTTCTCCTCATGGTGTTCTTGTTTAGTCATCAAATGAACATATTACTATATATGATTGTATAGCTATCATAACGAATCCCAATAGGTAGCTTTCAGATGGCAGAATCATCTTTTATTTTCAACAAGAAAATGAAATGATTGAAATATGCTATTAACTTTCAATCAGTTGTGTTGAATAATGCAATTGGCATATAAAACAACCGCTTTTGAACAAGCTCAATGTACAAAATTTCAGTTCAAATATATAACAGACAGTTTTACTTTACTTTGTGAGCTCAAAAGTTTCCCTGCATCCTGGATTTTACTGCAATTTGGGCATTCGATGATTTTAGGAAGCACAAATTTGCCAGTTAAAGAGGGCTTATCTATAATACAGATACTTGCTTCCTCTGTCATATTGTCTCTTAGGGATCATGCTTTAACAATTTATGCAGAAACACAAGTCGATAACTTTATATGACCAAGTAGGAGAAAGGACCTACTCTTGGTATTCCTTTCACCCCTGCTTCCTCTAACGCTTCTCGACAAGCAGCTTCTATGACAGTTTCATCATCCTCCCATCCTCCCTGCCAAGAGAACCAAGTGAGAATTCGTAACATGAAGCAGGACAAAGGAACATGGTGCAAACAGTACAGAACACCTTTATAAATTTTTCCAAAAAGGAAAAAAAGGTACCTTTGGAAATACTAGATCATCACGTTTAGGTGAAGTAACCATAAGAACTTCTATTATGTACTCTGTATGCCCCTTTGGATCATTCATGTCCTTCCTATATCTGTAGGGAATACACCTGTTTGTATGGAATGTATGAGCAACCATTGAATCAACCATTTGTTTGGATTTGATAGGATCATCAAATGAAGGTCCTTGAAACTTTACCACCAAGTTCTAACGCTATGCAGGATTTGAGATGGATGATAGATCCAACTTATTGTTCAAAATTGTGCATTTGTCATAATCATACGATGTAATGACGAGATTTTCAGGTTCTTCTTTTAAACAAAAGTTACCCATCAACCCTGATAAAGGGGAACGGGTTATGCCCAGAAATTTTAGCAACTACTAATGGCAGGTTGGTTGAATTCATTCAATCACTAAAAATATTTTACGACTTGAAGAGATTGAGGCAGAAGATCACTAATAATCCATCGCCTGATGCAGATATCGCATCCCCTAGTTGATTACTCAGCTCTGTTATAACCATTGAAAAAGTTTCAATTTTATGATCCTCATACAGGGCTGGGCTTTAATTCAGTGCATCGTATGGATGCAGAGTACTGGGTGCTTTACTTTAAAAATCATCCTCATCATACCTATTGTCCGCGGGTTTAACTGAAAAAGGGATTAGACTAGTACTCACATCTAAAGGGAAATGGTTCGATCCTAGGGAGTGCCACTTTGTTGTGGTTCCAGTCGCAACGTGTGGGGAGGCATTACCACAGCTTAGTGAAGCTGGGTTGACCTACCTGTGTGGTCAGAATTAAAGGGCTTGCTTGACATGCTCCAGTGCCCGCAGGGACAAGCCCCAGTGGATCATGAGTTAGGTGCCCCGCCCTTGGATCGTAGTGAACCCAACCCCTTTCCTAAAATTTATATATAAAAAAAATCATCCTCATCGTTAATTCTCATTGGACATGTACGATCTAATCTATCTAGCCCATCTTCAACAAAATTATTTGTATTACCCCCGCACGCAACAAAAACATATATCAAATAGCACATCTAGAATACAAGGCACCCACAAAAGCAATCTCAATCGTTTTTTTTTTTAAAAAAAAAGGAGAACAGAAGGCAAAAACACCGGATGTTACATGTTCTATAAAACATGAGATCGCAGTTGCCTCATAAAAAGCCAAAATAGATTGCGGAAATTTTGAAGTATAATAATTTGCAAAGTCAATGATCAGGCCCGCAATGTTTAACTAAAATGATTGTAATGAACACATAAGCATATGAAAATATGAAAAAAATATGGGAAAATTAGCCTTATCATCCTTCAAGTTTTGATAGAATCGTGACTCTATTCCTAATTCGATGTAATTCAGTCTCTGAACTTTAATTCACTGTAACTTAGTACTTATAGTGTTAATTATTTTATAATTTAGTCATTAACATTTTATTATATATATGATTTATTATCCAAAATACTGGTAGTAAATTATAAAACGTTGAAACGGGCTGAAAAACAAGCGAGAAAATTTATGTAAAACAGTTTAACACCGCCAACCCTTTCATTAATAAATGTAAAGTGTTACCATTAAAAAACAAACAGAAAATTTATTATCCACTCCTGTATTCTGCTGTACAAGACAAACAGGGGAAGGAGAAAAAAAACAAAGAGGAGAAGAGAAGGGAAAGGATAAATGGATTGGATTGAGAGGCGAATACAAGGCAGCAACAAAGCAGAATTGAAAAAATGTTCTTACCCAGACACAAGTCGAAAGTTGTCTTCATAACGCTGTCGGAGTCGCCCTGTTCGGGCCACAACAAGAGACATAATAGCTTCTGAGACAGCCAAATCCTGAATTGAACAACGTACGTGAAACAAACAGCAAATTTAGGCCAAGACCAAAAAAAGTTCCTGAGCTAGGGAGTATATAACAAGTGTGTAGAAACAAACCTGGGTCGTACCCAGTTCGGATTTTGATGATTCAGAGAGAAGCAACGGGAAAATTCTGCAGAAATGAAGCGTCTCCTATATTACAAACAAGAACAGAACAAGGGAAAAAAAGGTGATATCTTGGCTTGGCCTGCAGGTTCTAGTTTTCGGATAGAATAAGAAAACTAAATTAATGAAGCTTGTGTAGTAATTGGTTTGTTGTCGGCCTGCAGGTTAATGAATAATCGAAAGAAGGAACAAGAAATGAGGATTGGGATGAGAAAGAAAGAGAGGACATGGAGATTGTACAGCGAGACACAGCAACGGCGTGGGGTGTTTATATAGATAGAGATAGAACTTACAGAGCTTGTGTTGCGGCTTGGGGGCTTGGAATTTTTTTAAAAAAAAATTCTTATTCTGTTTAAATATTGGTAAGTACTTGTATTTCCACCTCAAAAATAATGCAATATTGTATTTCCAAGGAATCAACTGAAAACGGTTAGGGGTATGAACGAAGCCCTTTGTTCACTAACAGGTTATCAAAAGCTGGTTCCATTATTAATTGATGAGAATTTATTAACTTATAAAGGCATATATATAGATATATGGCAACGTCGTGCATTGTTTTATTTTTTGGTAATATGTGTATATATATATAAATTTATGTTTTGATAAGCGTTTTTGAAGTCCTTGAACCTGAGTATTCTAACAGTAATTAAAGATATTCGCAGGTTGTTCAGTCCATAGCAGAAATTGATGCATAAAGATGATTAATAAGTATTAGAATTTAGATTCTCTGGTAGATTATTAAAGTCAGTATAATATGTTTCAACAATTAATTGTTGCCAACACAAAAAGGAGTTCCCATTACATGATTTTTGTGGATTTTTCTAATTTAATAAATTTTACTCCCTTTATGTATCAATTTGAGAACGTTTAATCTATTTTTTCTTTGGACCACTCAGGATTCGAGTGCTAATAAGAATACCTTTTTTTATACAGTAAAATCTCAAAAGAAAACACGAAAACTAAACGAGAGTAATAGCACTCATGCTATCCCTTGAGAGCGCCTCCATAAGATATTCTGGAGCTGACGAGAATTGCAACAGGTCCGTGATCTTTGTTAACGCATGTTGTGCCAATATCTCTGCAGCCTGATTCGCCTCTCTTCTGCACCAACACGCACGAGTCTCCCATTCCACTATCTAGCAAGTGCAGAACCTCGCCACAAAGAGACTTTCGTATTCAGAATCCGATAGCCTATTGCTGTCTAAACATTCCACAAGCTCAAGGCATTCTGTTTTTCCACTAGAACTTGCCGAAAACCTTTATCCCAAGCAATACTGAGTCCCCAAATCATAGCCCACACCTCGACAGTAAAGCTATCCTGCGGTCCGAGGTTGCACATACATGAAACCATGTAAAACCTCTCCATTGGGTCCTCGGAATATGCCTTCGCATGCTGCGTTGCTACCCCCTTCCCACCGAAGCTCCGTCCACATTGAGTTTAATATAGCCATTCAACGACACATGCCAACTCCCTAGAGTCTGATTCCTCCCACAGTGCAACAAATCTCCCACATTGCTCCACTCCAAACACGCCTGTGTGTTTCAGCCACTAAAGATCGAGACGATTCCTGTGTCCCATTAATGATCTTTGAGTTTCTATTCATCCAAAGTTGTCGACAGATTAGTGGGAACCACATATCCCAGCTATATCCCTCAACCTCGAACTGTTGCCGCAGATTCCAACTGAGCCATGTATCCCCATGCATAACCGAGAAGATATTAGCATAGTGTGACTGAACGCGCTCCGCTAAATAAACCAGTGCTTTTGGTTTTGACCATTGTCAATATACCACTTCAAACCTCCTCACAAGTGCTCCCATTTATTTTTAATCCCATTCCAAGTTCGCGAACCTCCTCTTCTCTGGTTTATGACCGGCAGAGTGTCATTATCAGATCCATTTTTCCCCCCCTACAAATCTGACCCAGAGAGCATCTGGACGTTTATCATTGCCCACCCTAGTTTCATCATGAACGCATCATTCTGCAGTCTAGCCTTACGTAACCCCAGCCCCCATCCTCCTTCTTCTTACAGACGCTATCCCATGCTACCAAATGGATCTTTCTTCTGTTCATATCACCCCCCCCAAAAGGAAGCTTCGGCATTTCTGCTAATAAGAATACCTAATTTCTTAATTATAGTAATAGGAGGTCAACCAAAATAAGACATATCAACTGAGTCATTCATCAATTACCAAATCAGGAGGCCAAAGGGGGAAATAATTTCACAAGTATTTTATTAACTTTAAAAACTTGGGTCATAAAAGATTTAATAGAGTTTACGTTCAATGTTGAGAATTAACACAACTCTACTCCTTTACCCAGACTTGGAACCGGCTATTAACTTTAAAAACTTATGTATTAACGCAAAAACATGAAAACTGAATATTATTTTATGCTCATAGGGAGAAAATTTAGATTTGGATAGTTTATAAAATCTTGTACGTTTTAGGAGAACGAGCAAAAATAAGTAACTTTATAGCTGGGAATAAAAAATTTAATACCGCAGTTTTATAAAAAAAATAAACTAATAGCGCAATATGCGTATACGTATATGCATACATATACGACTGGTCGAACGAAAAATCCAAAAAAAAAAAAAAGGACATGGGCATGTTGGCTGGGAAATTTTTGTCACGGGAGGGACACGTTGGTTGATAATTTGATTACTTCCAGCAAAGTTAGAAGAACGATAAAAAAAGTTGTCTCACATAAAGGCATTTTTAATATATTCTTTTATTTTCAGAAGATAATAGTATATATATACACGTGAGTGTTAGGCTAGGGAACAATAACAGGATGAATATATATATAATGGCAGTTATTTTCATTTTGTTTGAACACTCTATAGCTTTAAAAGAAGAATATATAATTGAAGTTGTAAGAGATGGGAAAATTAGGTAGCTAATTTTATTATATAAAGAAGACGAAAAAAGCAAAAGGGCCAGGAGTGATCAACAACAATATTAGATCAAGTGGAAAAGAGAGAGATAAAAATGAAGGCTATCAATGATTTTTGAGAGCATAATCATTAGTTAACATACACTTGGTAATGATATATGAACGCATCAAAATTAAATTATTTTAGCCTATGTATCATTATCAATATAACTACCTGTTCATATGAACAAGTCGTACGTTCTCTTCCAAAAAAAAAACATAGTTAATCTCATGCACATACCGTATACGTATGTGTATATGTATCATGTTTTTGCAAATGAGAAACAAATTAATCTGTTTCAAGTGTTGGATAATTATGGTGCATATTCAACAAACAGCTGCTTTACATGCATAGCTTATACAGATTACGAGGCAAAACCTAGGTTTTGAAAAGTGATTATATTTAGAAAGTTATTGACTTTTACAGTTTAAAGCAAAAAGTAGGTATGGAAGAGGAAGGAGAAATAAAGAAAAAGTAGTAAAAAAAATTTATTGCGAGATAGGTTGTGACTTGACAAGAAAATATATTTTTCAAAACATAAGTTTCAAATCGAGATTTTCTATCCGAAATAGTTTTACTGAAAAATATAAGTACTTAGATAAAATATAGGTTTTACTTAATTTCCTACTGGGAAGTTCACATAGCAAAGGAGATATTAATAAGAATGAACTGAAGAAACAAACAAACACACACACACACATATATATATATCCTCACTTCTAGAATATATATATATATGTATGTATGCTTTTGTTAATAATTAATATGTATATATAGACTGGAATAAAAATAAATATATGGTTTTTTGACGGATTAAAGCTTAACTAACAAGTGATCGATGCATGACAACTTTAACTTGCACGAAGCTTCTTCATGGAATTAACATCAGTGACGACACTTGACCAGCTGCAAACAGTGTGCTGTCTACACCCTTTTTCATCCTTTACAATAAAATATTAAGGATATGGATTCAATTCAACTTATTTAATTTTTACATGAATTTATATTTTTTACTTTCATCATAAAAACAAAAATAATGTACGTGCGTGGCCAGTAATTAAATAAACTTAAGGAAATTTACTACAAGTTGGTCAATAATACAGTGATGCGTGGCCATTAATTAACTGCAATTTGCAATTGCAAAATTACACACACACACACACGCATATTAGTTAATTAAGGAGATCGAATTACATTTTTAAAAGATTTTGTTGAAAAGTGAATTGTAAAAATATAAGTCTCAGTTGTAAATAGGTGTTATAGATCATTCTCGACAATTTAAAATTGAAACACTCATATTTATAATTATTTGAACTAATATTTATAATCTATACGTGTGTGCAAATAAATTTTAATGTAATTAGACTTCAAGTGAGTTATAATACGAACCGAAAGAAACTTTTAAAAGTTATTTATATTGTGTATTAGAGAAAATGTATTATTGAACTGTGATAATCCTTAATCATCATTAAATGTGGCTTTGACATTTTATACAAAAACCACATGCATGATACTGACACTTTCATGCTGAATGAAATCCTTAATTTAATTAAAATAAGTTATACTAATGTATGCTAATAACGATTTTTACCAATTTTGAAAATAAAAAAAATGAATATTCTAAACTCCCTAGCCTCACATGCTATCACGACCTAACTACCGAACCCAAATTGCATTATTTGAGTATCATATCATCATCCTTTATTGTATCCATGCATGTTTCTCCTTGAAAAACTCAACATATTAATTAATATTAATTAACCGATATTATCTCTGATCCTTTATATAAAAGCAAATTGCCTTTTTTAAGAAATTAAAAGGCTAATTAATGATATATTTATGATTTTTTTATAAATTAATTTGACTAGCTGGTAAACTTATGTATGCATTAATGATATATATACTTAAACATTTTAGAATATATATTATAATTTAATAACTAATTTATTTAACTTCTTTAATTTCTCTAAAAAAATAAAATGACTCTTCTATTAAGTACCGGAGTCGATATTAACGTATAACTCTTGTAAATTGTATATATCCAAACGACAACGATGGCATGTTCTCTCCTAATAATGCAAACCATATTATATATCATTAATTATAATTAGTGAGCTTAGCTTGCTGACTCTATTAATTATATATAATATGATGGGATTGCCCTCCCAATACCTCAGTGAAATGCTTCAAGAGGGCAGTGTTTGACCAAACATATATAATTTGGTCTTGTTTAATTTGCAGAAACATAAGCATGTGGCGGCTCAAATAAATTACTCGACAAGCACACATCTTTGAAAATAATTTAACCTGTTTTTTTATTCTCTATATACATTTTCAAAATCCAATATAATTCTGATTTTCAGCTTGCGTATTGTCAAGGGTCAAGGCATCATTAACATTAAAAGGAGAAGAAATAAAAGAAATGAAATGCCATACAGTTAGGTGCCATTATTGTGTTATACTTGGCTATTTTCTCGGAGAAAACATGTGGGACTATATATATATATATATATATATGAACCAACTCTTGTTTTGTAGAGTAGCGCCCTATACATGCATGTGTGTGTACACACACATGCACATATATTTCTGTTATGTTACTTTGAGGCGTGGAGAAGACAGGGGAATGAGGTTGCCCCTCCTGTGACATGTATACGATATAACAAAGATCCAACGTATGTATGCATGTATGTGGCTTTTATGAAAAAATGATAATTAAATTTTATATATCATGCACCAACTACGTACTCGCGGAAGAAGTTGCAAACTTGTAATTAATCAGCTTCATGCCATGCAACTCTAATAATAAATCATCAGTACGAAGCATGAAATTCGTAGAAAAATATGTTATTCATAAATTATACATAGTTTAGTACAGATAGAAACATATTTAATACCTATGCCCCCAAAAAAAACACACACACACATCAAAATGCACACTCTCTGAATTTAATATATAGTAAAAATGATCACCATTATTATTCAAAAAAAAAAATGACCACGCAAGCATGGACCTATACCAACTTGACAAAAACCTTGAGAAAGCCTTATGGCGTTTGTGTTACACCCACCTCTTGTAGCTACAAATGGATAATTAACCGAGAAATTAATAATTAGTTTGAACCACTTTGGAGTTTTATATATGTTTCTGCTATGTTATTATTCTGTGGTTGTGATTGAAGCTTGGGATCAGCATTGTATGTTTGTTGGATTTTGGGCTCCTTTCATGTACATGTACGAAGAAAAGTCCAATAGTTTTGAAACTCACTTATGTCTCGTTTATTTAAGTGGAGAGGTTGGGACAAACTAGATCAAAGGAGGGAGATGTGTCTTATTCAGAATAAAAAAAACAAGACAGGCATCGTGTGAGAGAAAAAGAAGACAGAGAGAAAATAATTTTCACAGGTTTACAAGACAACTTGGGTAAAACAAAGTTCTCAGCTTCCAATGCATTATTCTGAACAGTGAAATCGTCTATTCGTTACCCACCCGATGTGAGAGATATTAATTTGCAAGATGCTTTATTTTCTTGTTATTTTTCAGCTTCTTTATTCTCTATTGTAACTTAACCTATAACTTCGATTGTTTGGCCTATATACACGTGTTTGTCCCTCTGATTGTGGATTTCCTGTAACATCTTGTGATCATAACGAACCTAAATTTCTTTGGCTTGGACAACCCGTAGTTTTTACCCTTAGTTTAGGGGGTTTCCACATTAATAATTATAGTGTCTCATGTACTATTGAATTTCTGCCATATATTTATTTGTTTATATAATAGGAAGATTTTATATTCGTTGTGATCTTCTTAACTATGCTTCCTCACAGTGTGTGTGCGTGAACAAAAGAAGGGAGCCATGAACAAGGATCGATCCTTTGGAGAAAAAGCAAAGTGATGTTTAAAGCTTCCACATCAGATCATGGATCTGATGAACCGTCAATGGACAGTTATAATAATTAATTAGCTTTATCGATCAAAAAGTTTGTATTTTTATTCATTTGGTCTGATTCTTATTATACATATATATTTAAAAGCAACAAAGTTTCAGACCCACCATTCTGGAAAGCATCGATCCATATCTATCTATGGCAGTTACGAGAAACTACGGGGAAGCTTCCTCTTGATTATTTCTTGATGGCCAAGAAACGCAATTTCATTTAAGCTATCTGCCTCCTCAGCTAATTTAATTAAAAAGCTAATATATATATATATATATATAAAAATATATGAGCTAAACAAGGAATAGTACTGCACCTCTACATAATTCGAATAAAATGCTAAGTCATTTATTGCTGCAATATAGTGCTCACATATGTTATCTTATAAACATAAAAGAAAAAAAAAGTGTTTTTTCATATATTTATCTGATTAGATTATAATTAAGAATTGTGGAGCTCAACTAAAGATGGTTTTCTAAAGAAGTTTTCTACATTCACACGAACTTTATATTGAAAAGAAGGAAGCGCATTCGTTCGGTTAACTTAAGAGAAAAGGTGTCAGCTTTGTTTGTAAAAAGGAATAGTGTGTCTTCCACTTGTTTCATTATATCCACCCAAGTTATGAGAAACTACCACGAAACTTCCTTATGCCCTCTTCATCTGCAAAGCACTTCCATGAGTCATGTGAGACGTAAGTTGCTGCTTTCATGTTCAGTGTGTTACAAATATTGATTTATTTGATCAGGATACGACTAATATCATATATATAATGACAGATTTCTGATTTCTGAATATCCTTGTAATCGTTTCTTGAATTATGATGAAGATTTATCTGATGGATCTTGACATTCGATTCACTTGAGATTTTTTATATATATGAAATGGGAGTTGTGTACATTTTATACAGAATTTGGGGTGGACGTATTTCATTGACAATTAACGACTTGTAAATAACATGGAAGCTTAATTACGAGATTTTGTATCACATATTTATAGATATGCATATTTATGCTTGTTTCATTGCTTCATTTGAATCTTTTCGTCACAGTATAGTTTGTGGTGATGATAATGAAGTTTGGAGTTATGTAACACAATAACGAGGTGTGTGTATGAAATAGTGGTGAGAAAACGGACTCAACCCACGGGCTGAGGCGGGTTCGAGCTACCATTTTGACACCCCGTATAAAAACGGGCCAAAGGGTGGGGCGGGCCAGCCCGCGGGTTGGCAGGCCATCCCCTTTTTTATTTTTTAAATTTAAAAAAAAATTAAACCTTTTATATTTTAATAGGAAGATGATGATGTATCAATAGCTTCAAATAGTATTTTAAACCTTATTATTTCATCTTAAATGCATAACTTACTTTGGAGATTGTTGATTATGTATTATGTTTTTTGTATTGTAAACATTGTTGATTATATTTTTTAGAAATGTATTGTATTTTTCTTTCGAAAAATCAAATAGACTTGACAAATTGCATGTAAATTTGTTGTATTATTTTTTTAAAAAGAAAATTTCAATAAAATAATAATAAAAAATTTAAAAATAGGAGAAAAAAGTAACGGGCTGGCGGCCTGCGGGCTTTCCCAACACTAGTATGAAACAAACAAGGATCTAATGCCCCTTATTACCTAATTTGGGGAAAAATATGACGTGTATAGACTTTTTTAAGAAAAAATGTTAAAAAAAAGCTTTGATGGTAAAATTCACTACTCATAGATACCGAAGGATCCAGGTTTTTGAGCTTTTTTGTATGCCCTATATTTTTAACTATATTCAAATGTCTTCTGTTTTACATATAATTAACATATTGAAGAAGAGTTGCAATAAGGTTTTTAAACAAAATTTTTTACTAAATTAAGAATGTTTTTATAATATGCAAAACTTTTTTACCCAACTCAACCATGATTGATGACTAAATTTCTTTTTCACCCAACTCAACCATGATTGATGTCTAAATTAAGAATAGTTTTATATTATGCATATCAAGGTGAAATACTGAATAAAAAATAGATTAATTGTTAAAACATAGAACGTCAAGATCTTATGTTAACAGTTCATATATGATTTTTTATTTTTACAAAAAATTTATTTTAATAGGTTTAAAATCTAAAATAAAATTAAGGTGTTAACCATCATATTTTCAAATTTTTAATAAAAATTGCTCATTTAAAAAAATTTATCAAATCTAATAAGTTAAGAGAGTTCATTGATGAACACCTGGACAAAGGAAGGCAAATTAAGGGGCTGTCATGTCATATATGCGCCCTGTTTCCCGGAATCCATTGTCGTGCACGTGCTATATAAACAACAAATTTATAAAACGAGTGGTTATTGTCAATAATGCATTCACAAATGATTCAAGTTTGTTAACTTTACATTCATAGAGATTTGGTGTAAGTCCTAAAGGTGCAAGTAGAAGGAGGGAAGGAGTTAGAGAATATATGTGTGTGTTTCGTACGAACACAAGTGGACAAAGACCAAGAAAAGCGATGTATATTATTAGACACTTTACTATGTGAATCATAACAAACAAAAGGAGCAACATATGAAAGTCCATGCCCTCATAAAGAGGACTAGCTCCTGTTAGAAAGAGTACAGAATTTTTACAATCTAGTGCGAGTTGACCAAAATCAGAGTTGATAGCCATATCACTGGGACTTGCAAGCATACATAGCCACTGAACTTGGAAGTAGAAGCTCCTGATTCCTGAAACCCATATTCTGTTACCCAGCACTTGGGGTTTATCATTTAATGATCGCATCCACCATATTTGTTGGCAACGGCATTAATGTGTTTGTGTAGGCTGCCTATTTTAAATTCATGTAGGACCTAATCTTAATCTTTAAATGTAAGAACTATTTCTCATGTTCAACATTTTTTCTCAAATTACTATTCAAGTACAATTGAGGAAGGGAATCGAGGAAGATGATTATACCAGTTTTTATGTGAAGCGGGAAGGGGGAGGAGGGGGAGGAACTCTTATTCAATAATCAAGCTAAAACTAGGTACAAATGAAACCATATATCATAATTAAACCCAAATTATTCTATCTCATATCCCACCAGTTTTAGAAAAACCTTGTCATACTATTAACTAGTTTATTAATTTCCTTAATTTGATCAAATTAGCTAAATATATTTTACATTAAGGATCATACGAGTATCGATAGGCACTCCTTCCACTTGGCCTGAGTTTCCTATTACTATCAACAGCTTCCAAATTCTTTCTTAATGGTCGCTTATATAAACACCATACAGCCCTTTAGAGCTACCATAGTTCTTTGGATAATTTTACAAGAATAAAAATACAATATTGTGCCTAACATGACAAAGTTGTTCAATATTCCATTTTAACTTCTTCAACTTCTAAAAATATTTTTAAGTATAAGTGTAAGCTCACATTTAAATGTTGGGCTTGCCCTACAAGGCAACCAAATACACCTAGAAGGCGACAACACAATCACAATGCATCTAACCCCATGGCTCTAATTACGGCACGCATGCGTAGTAGAAAAACCACTAATCACCCATCAGAGACACAGTTATGGGAAAATAATAATACAAAAACTAACAATAAATATCCAACAACCATTGGCACTTGCAGTATAAGAGAAGAGCAAGATTTAGGTGGTGATATCACTTAAGTCTCAAAAGGAGTCTGTGGCATAAAATTCTTGTAACTATCAAAATTAATTTAATAAGCCAGGGCATTGATCCAACTTAAAACTAACATTGAAAAAAAAAAGGAAGAAACAAAATCCAAACGTAGCAAAAAGAAAAGTTGAAGCACCATTCAATCTCCCTTTTTCCTGAAAGAGCAACCCTCAGTTAGCCTTGCACGCCCACCAGTTGGCTGGCATAACACAGTTTGGCAGTTTCCGCATACCACAACTGTTTGAGAGTGGCTAAACACAGTGGTTCTACATCCAAATTCAAAGGAGCACAATCAAACTCGCACACAATTCTGCCATTTGAATGTTAAAATCAGAATCCATGAAAAGAATCTAACTTACATGTTGAAGCAACCCTGGCACTTAACGTCCTGAGGTGAAAAATTAGGGAGGTGGCAGTAATTAGGTGGGCAATTAAAACTTGGAAACTCAAAACAAAAATATGAGATGAAAATAGTAATGCAGCTGACTTCTCTTTCAATTAGCACTATTCAATAAGAGAAAAGGACGTTCGTACCATGAAAAAGGAGTTTGGCGACTGAACAAGTCTCTTGAGCTTGTGCTTTCTCTTCTCCAGCTCAGCTGGAGGGTTTAGTAAATCAATATCATTTTGAAGAACCTGCTCAATCCCACAAAAGAAATCAAGAGATTCAACAGTTAAATCCAAAAAAAAATGTAAAAATCCCAGCACACAACATTTAAGAGATAAATAAAAACAAAGGATGTAATTCATCACATCGTCTGCAACGTATAGAGGGCACATCATAGATAAACTTTAAACCCCGCCACAACTTCTCTCTTCCGCTCAACGGAACACCCGAAATAGGCATACAAGTAGAAAAGGAAAATCTTTTTTGTTCCAAACGTTCTAATTCGAAGGTATTATAAAACTAGGCTCTATTTGAATAGGCCGTTAGGAGAATGGATACAGATTTTGAGGTAAATATGTGAGATGAGTTTTGTCTCGATAAGCGCAGGAATGATTTTGGTTGCCCAAACCAAACAGAGCATATAGCAAGTAGAGGATAAACGTTAACCGATAAACATTCAAAACAGAAGATGAAAACGAAAGAAAAAATCCAGAAAACCAGTGAAAGATCTGAGAACAAGACTGAATCACGAATATCGCTCACCATGTTGGCAGAAAGTTCTCGTGGAACTCAGAAAACTCAAAATAGTAGTATACCCCTTGCTTTAGCTTATCCGGCAGCAGCGGCAGCACAAGCAAAAGCGACAAGCATCAAAGTACCGGTCAGATAAAGAGAAACCCTGAAGTGCGAGGGCTTATGAAAAGTTTACTGGGCCGACCCAAATAAAATTTACTAGGCTTTGAGATGGATCGGATCTTCTTTGGGCCCATGGTTAGTTTATTTAACATATCAGATAGTTTATCCTCTTTGTACCAGAAGGCAGCATCTTCTTTCCAATATGCCTTGCTTTTTTTCTTTTTGTTACAATCCTACATGCCTTGCTGTTACTGCCTTCTGACGTCAAAGCCCTTAATATAATGCTTTTTGTTGTAAAATATATCGATACATTTGTTTTAAACTTTTTTCCTTAAATTTAAAACCAACCATGAACGTTTATATCCAATTGATATTTTCCCAGGTTTGGGAAAAGTCTAACGATAAAAACTGATTTCAATGTTAACCTTTACCATCCATTAGGGTTGGGAATGCGGGCCAGCCCGTGGGTTGCGGGCTGGCCCGCATGGGTTGGTAGGCTGGGCGGGCCAGCCCGCCAACCCGCCAGATTTTTTATTTTAATTTTTTTATAAAAAATAATTTTTTTACTATTTTTCACTCAATTTTTTTTCTATAAGATTGCATATTTTCATGATTCTCTTTCTAATCTCATCAATAAGTGTTCAATAATTTCCTAAAAATGGAGTTTAATATTACTTTTTCCTTTGTAAAAAAATATTGGGATGAAAAAAGGTAAGAAAATATATATAATATGTATTTTTTTAAAAAAAATTAAACTGGCGGGTTGGCGGGCTGGCCCGCCAACCCGCGGGCTCAACCCGCCTAACCCGCGGGTTGAGCGGGGCGGGTTGAAAGGCGGGCTGTCTTTCGCCAACCCTAACCCGCCAGTTTTTGGCGGGTTGGGCCCGCGGGTCCAACCCGTTTTCCCAACCCTACCATCCATACTGTGTCGTGGCGGAGTCAGGACCCTAGATCAATGGGGGCAATTTTTTATTTTAAAATAAATGACAACAAGTTTACAAGTATAAATAATTTGAATGGATTCAAATCTTAAAAATCAGTGGGTGCAAAATAAAAATCTAATAAGTATTTACATATACACCCAAAAATTGAGTGGGGGCAATTGTCCACACTCACTAAAACGTGGCTCCGCCACTGGTCATTATCCAGTGAATAAACAACCAAACTTTCTCCAAAAAATTAAGAGTGATTGTTTCAAGTCTAAGGAAGATAATTCAAGCCGGAAAGCTTTGGTGAATTAGATTCTCTGTCGAACCATTATTTACATTTGATCCGAGTTGATGTAATCCCCTCTTAGACTGTTTGCTTCCCCCTTAATCAGTCATAATCTCAAAAGACGACACAATAAAATTTGTACGATAAAATTTTAAAATAAAATCAAATTCGAATAAAAAAATAATATTAAAAATATCTGTAAAGACATCAATGTGATCCGATACAACCAAGCTTTTTATCATGTCAGGAGCATGATAGCCACATGATAACAACTGGTCCATCATATAGCCTTCAACAAGTGACAT
Source organism: Vachellia pachyceras (assembly GCA_025593235.1). NCBI lineage: Eukaryota > Viridiplantae > Streptophyta > Magnoliopsida > Fabales > Fabaceae > Vachellia > Vachellia pachyceras. The sequence goes on from JANTPZ010142440.1 coordinate 24,954, forward strand.
TATGGGCTATAACTAATAGTCTAATACCAAGATCAGGATGGATACAAACTGAGCAAGAAACCTATAAATCCCTACTTCTATATTATCAATCAAGGAAACCGAACAAAGAGCTAGGGTCACCGTAAATCGAACCAATAATATTAGGTGTACGACCAATCTCAGGCACTAATCATTACAAAATCGGATCCTAATCTTGTTTAATGTGTTTCTCTATCATACAACAAAATCTGCTCAGAAGATATGGCACTTCACATTAGTTCAATGAAGCACCTCGCAGGACAAACCAATTTCGTCCTTCAAGAATTTTGAAGTGATGTTATTTATATAAATGTTTCCAAATAATTGTAAAGTAATCAATTGTGGACTTTATTTAGTCATCAGCACCTTGTTTGCAACTATCCCCCGGCACCAGTAGTTTCCAATCAAACCAATCATCAAACGAAGCGGTCAACATCTTCAATCCAAATCCAAACCCTTTTTCATATATTCATAAACCGTGTAAGTGATACTAGCAGATGGAACAACTTTTAGAAGGTTAGGAAAAATTCCTTTGTAGAATCCCCTAAATCCTTCATGTTCAAAGGTTCTCTTGAATACATCTACCATTCCCCCATACGCAGGACCACCTCTGGAGTGTTGAGCCTGCATTCTGGAATGAAAAAAATATAACAAAAAATGTCACTTCTTGAACAGGCAAAATAAAATAAAATTAGTAGACACTCTAAATAAAGAATTACCTTGTTCTAACAACCTGAAATGGGTAAACAAATGTGGCTCCAAGGGATCCTGATAGCATCCCACATCCGAGTTGCACGAGAGGACCAACTTCTACAGAAGATCTTAGAATTTCAGCATACAAGGTAGAGCAAAAGGCATGTACGGTGCGCAACATGACATGTAAAGGAGCGTATTACCTTCATCATGAAGAATACACTTCTTCGACATCTCTTTCAAGGTTTCATAGGCAGCGAAATCTATTCCAGCATAAGGAATGATCCCAAGAAGAGAAGGAATCAGGCCCCGATAGAATGCCCTGGGTCCTTCGTGTACCCATATTTCTTTTGAGAGGATACCAAGACTGGGAACTCTTCCACCATCACAGCAGTATGTTTGTATTCGAGTTTTGACAAGATCCATTGGATATATAGCAGTTTGAGCTACAGCACCGGCAATACCACCAGCCAACAGCCGGCCCATTGTACCAATACTATTCTTACTCTCCTCTCCTTTAGCATTCACGATGAAGGTCTTTAGCATCTCATATGAGTAAAATCTAATAGCACTCTCAGGAGTCACCTTAAGGACATTCAAGCCATTGCCTCGAAAAAATCCCAAGAAACCGCCTTCTCTCAATATATTTTTTACCGCAGGCATTATACGAGCTTGTGTTGTTTGGACTTGTAAAACAACCTTTAAACGGTCAAGAGGTGCAGTTGCTGTTCGTGATGCTGCACCTGCTACTCCTCCTGCAATAAAATATCTACTTGCATGGATGTGCTTACTAATGCCAGCAGGAATAACGGAGTGCTCTCCAATATCCACCAGGCACACCCGCTCCAAATAATGGTAAATGTTTTCAATAGTCGCTTCATGAGGATAAAGAAGCAGAAAGTCCCTCCATTCTTCAAATGTTATAACACCGTTATTATCCTTATCAACACGCTCCACAAAACGGGCAAGTTCTTCATCATCAATCTGAATACCTACAACATAGAGACTGATGTGGCTTAAATAACGAATAAACCACCAAAGCATATGAGAAAGTCAAGAAAAAGCTGAATTACATAACAATGATTCACTGCAAAAATCAGGGGACTGTGTTACATGGCCAAGAGAGAGTTAATTAAGAGTAGTTAATGAAGGAATGACAAAGAAGTTTGGTGATATCTTGGTATACCCAATTGATGAGCTCAATAGGCTAGGGCAAGGGAAATCTGTTCTATAGTTTCGGGAGAAGATTGACACTAGCTGAAGCAGACATCTCAGATGTCATACCCATGAGCTGCTTCTCAGGAGGTTTGAAACCAGAAATTGAAGCACCTGTGAGAACATCCAAGCACTCAAACCTCACCAATACTAGACACTTACCCAACAAAGAAACCTTCCCTGTTCATAAACCCAATTTGATCCCAAGAAACATGCTCCACAAAACGGGCAAGTTCTTCATCATCAATCTGAATACCTACAACATAGAGACTGATGTGGCTTAAATAACGAATAAACCACCAAAGCATATGAGAAAGTCAAGAAAAAGCTGAATTACATAACAATGATTCACTGCAAAAATCAGGGGACTGTGTTACATGGCCAAGAGAGAGTTAATTAAGAGTAGTTAATGAAGGAATGACAAAGAAGTTTGGTGATATCTTGGTATACCCAATTGATGAGCTCAATAG
>JANTPZ010142441.1:0-17326 GCA_025593235.1 Vachellia pachyceras
AATATGTAATCTATCAAATATTGATGAGTTAATTGTTTAGTTTGATGAATTTGGATTGTTCTAATAATTGTTTTTAAATTTGTAGGTTTTTGATAATGACGATGCTTACATGGCTGGTGACATTGATTTGATACGAGATTTGTTGGCCAAACGCCTTCTTAATTTGTAGATAATGCTTATTTCTTCAAGGTGAATATATATAGTTTCAACTCTTCATGTCGACTTGTATAGGGTGAATTAGATTGATGAATTGTGTTACTCTGCCACAAATGTACAATGATATTTGCTCAGTAAATGACAATGACTTTTGTGTTTCGCTGTAACAAGGACTTGTCTTAGGTAGATATACACGTCTAACCCTGCTATGTGTTTATTATGTCTGGAATTGATCTGGTGTATAAAATGTAACTGTAAGCTGAATCAAGTGGGGTTAATAAAATAGAATAGAATTTTTTTAAAAAAAGAACATACGACGCCCTATATAGTGTTATAGGGTGCTGTAGAGCTGAGCTACGTCGCCCTATATTGGAAGGAAGGGCACCGTAGGTCAGACCTACGGCGTCTCTCCTAAAATAGGGTGTCATAGGCCCTAACTTTCTATTGCCCTCACATTTACGCCCCCCCGAGAAAGGGCGTCTATTTGGTTAAAAATATGGCGTAAAAAGTACCTTTTGTAGTAGTGAGTTGTGGAAGAAAACTGGCTTTCCGACGGAACATCCTATGTTCATACAGGTTCCTTCCGCTGATTCTTCGACATCCCGAAGAGCTCGATCGAGCTGGGTATCTACTCTATACTCTCCCTTTTCGATGTTCGCCCTAATTTACAGGGATCCACGGCGGCGATGATCTTGAATTTCGTGGCAAACATGGCTAACAATACCCATTATGATGAGAAGTATCTCCACATGAGGGTGGAACTTCTTTTTACTCGTACTCGTCATAGTACTGTTCGTGATGATGAAACCTACGATCAAGCTGTGTAGGAACCTTTGAAGGAGGAACATATTTACGCGTTGGTTCCTGCAAGTGAATCTTCCATTGAAAGGCGGAGAAAGTAGTGAAGCTTGAAGAAGATGACGGTTAAGCGATTGTTCAATTTGTTTGGAAGGTCTTGAAGATAACAAAAAAGTCATTTGTATGCCTTATTCCCATTTGTTTCATAGGGCTTGTATTATTCATTGGCTGCAGCGAAACCATGTTTGCCCTTTGTGTCGTTTTCAATTGCCTAAAAGTGATACGGCTGGTTAAATTTCTTATAAAAGGAAGTAAAAGGGAGAAAAGCATTATTATATCATTATTCTCATTTCTTCAAGCGCCGTCCTCTATCTTATAGTTTTTACCCTTACACTGCTCCCATTATATTGAAGTTGCCCTTCAACATTCTTCTCAAATTGTCCACCAACATGGAAAGCATAAAATGGTTATATATTCTTCATATGTTGATCTTGAAGTAGATAACATTCTCCATGCCAACTTAAATCAAACACTTGATGTCTTTTTGCATCAACAGCCAACAACTGAAAATTTAGATCATCATAAAATAATTTATTACCTCTCCAAATATACGTTGCTTTTGGATACAAATCCGAATTTTAAGATAATTTTTTGTTTACCTTTTTGGGTCAACTTTGGTTAGAAATATATAATTTTGATTACGCTGTTATTATAAATGTTTAAATAAATTTTTAAAGCCTAATTTTTAAATGATACGACTTGCTAATTCAAACTCTTTATAGTATTGTTAATATATATTAATTTCGTATTCCATGTACACCTATGTTAAAATTTCCTATGGGAGACTTTTCCCTGTATTAATTCAAATTAGTCAAACAAATTGGTTGATAAGATATTTTTTAAAAAAAGAAAAATGGAACCTCGACAAGAAATAAAAGGGGTAAAAGCATTTTGCACAATTTAATTAAAGAGAAATTTCCAAATTAAAAACAATGGTGCAAGGAAAATGACAAAAAATAAAGAAAGAAAGATAGAAAAAGATAAGAAAAAAATGAAACAAATTATTAAGAAAATACATGTACAGATTTAAGGGTTTAATATTAAAAAAAATACATGAATTCAATAAATTTATCAAGCTCAGTGGGTTCTAAATTTCAAAGATTACTACATAATATCAAAATTTTAAATTATAAGCCTTTAAATTTTAAATCTCGATCCTGACTTGAAGCTAATGAAATTTTCCAAGAACATAACTTTCAAAGTTTCAATGAAGACATCTTCTCCTTTTTCAAACTTTAAAAACTTGCATAGTTTAAACTCATTTAAATATATATATATATATATAATATTCTACTATATAATAGATTATAGACATTTATATAAATACATTTGTATATATTTATATGTATATATCTATATACACAATATGAAATATAGTGAAAAGCGATTGTAACATTAAATTTATTTTAATATTTATTATAATTAAAAATAATTATAATATTAAGTTTTATACAAAAATGATTTCCGTGGGAGTTTTTAATTTTTTTTCATTACTTACAAGTTATAATAGTATTTTTTTTTCCAAATCCGATTACTGATTGATAGCTGTGTTATTTTTGTTTTTACTTTTATAAATAATTATAAACTAATGGAAAAAAATTGTTGAAAAAACCGATTTATTTATGGATTGTATAATAGCATTAAACAATGATTGGAGTAACTAAAAGATTAAACGCATACTTCTCAATATCTTTTCTTAAATCTAATAATTTTTTTAAAAGAAAGAGATATAAATTTGATTTATTTATATTTGTTTATGATCAGCATTGTAATTCATATCTTTTAATTATCCCTTTGTTTATTGGATAAAAAAATTATCTATTCCTTTTATAAATTTAAATTTTTTTCCTAATCCTAATCTTCCTTTAAAAACTCTATTCTCCCCCGTTTCAACTGCACAGCATAATCATTCATTCTCTACTTTAATTTCTCTCATCTTTCTCTTTCTAGCCAAAACGCCATGGATGGTCAGGTTGAAGTTCAACTCCATTGTTCTGTTTCCACACCGAGCAGGATTACTTCTTGTCATCCCTATAATTGTCCCATTGATCCTTCAAATGGTAACAACGATCAATATTTCAATATCACAGTTGTGGAAAATGACTGGTTTTTCAACGGAACATTTTGTATTCATACACGCTGCATCGGCCCTTACTTCTTCCAAGTCCCAAGGAGCTCGATCGAGAGGGAAGTCGACTCTATCCTCTCCTTTTTCAACGTTCATCAAGATTTCCGCAGCCCCACGGCGGCGAAAATCTTGCATTTCGCGGCAAACATGGCTAACAATACCCATAGGGACATGAAGTATTTGTACATGAGAGTGGAACTTCATGTTGATCGTACTCGTCATAGTATTATTCGTGATGATGAAAATTATGATGAAGCTGTGCAGGAATCCTTTGAGGATCATAGTTATGTTCTAACTCCTGCAAGTGAATCTTCCATTGAACAGCTGGAGAAAGAAGTGAAGCTTGAAGATGATGATTGGTCAAGAGATTGTTCAATTTGTTTGGAAGGTTTTGAAGATAACAAAGAAGTCATTCGTATGCCCTGTTCCCATCTGTTTCATGGGACTTGTATTGTTAATTGGCTGCATCAAAACCATGTTTGCCCTTTGTGCCGTTATCAATTACCTAAAAGTGAATGATGTAGTTGTTCAAATTATTTAGACACTTTTTTAATTCATTGAGTAAAAGGGACTGTTTTTTATTTTTAAAAGAGAATATTACAAATAGTAACGAAATTAGTAGTTGAAAAGGTAAGCAGTCTGAAAACATAAGTTCAAATCCTTGGAATCTCATTTGTTGAAAAAGACGAAACATTTACGTTCTAAACTTCAGAAAAGATTAATTTTATCTCTTAAATCCAAGGTAGCGTTGTAACCCACAAGAGCTAAATATTGATGAGGGGCTAAATTGGTATGAACTTTGACTCAGTGCAACTCAATAACTATGGTTTTAACTATTTTATAATTTAATCCTTAGCCCTTTATTATATATATGATTTATTTTATAAAATATAAAAACTAAATTATAAAATGGTTAAAACTATAAGAACTAAGTTGTAGCGATTAAAGACCATATAAATGCGTTCTTTTATTGTTCAACATTTTAATTAAGCTTTTGAAATTTACAAAACTCATAATTTATAAATTATTCATAGCTCTGTTTTCAGGATTTTTGTGGATTTAAAAAACTATCATAATAAACTTTTAATTTGTAGCCGACCTTGTTTTATTGACTCCATTGCGTTCTGTTCTCTTTATGAATATGAGTGTGCCTTACATTATGAATTCTCTCGAAGCTCTCTTTTCTTTCTGAAAGTTTGATCTTTTAATGTTATTGTTCCTAATTTCTCATGATATTTTATTATGCTCCATTCTTACCTTCTATAGAGAACAGAAAAAATATGACATAAATCCTCAGGGTTTAAGTTGTTTGTTGTATTATAAGAAGTAGTCTGGAAATTTATAAATGAAGTTCATAACTAACATGGTCAGAGTGGCTAAAGAAGATGAGGGAGATCTTACTTGAAAAATATGTACACTATCTGAATTGAGTCTTTAATTCTACAGTAAGACTCACCCTGTGGTATCAGAGCTTTATAATATTTTTTAACATATAATATTTATTATATTGGAAAGAGATTGTAGCATTAAATTTATTTTAATATTTATTATATATAATATTAAGTTTTATTTCAAAATGATTTTAAACTGAGCTTTTCATTTGTTAGTACTACAATAAAAGATCTTGGGGCTATTGTCATCCCTAAAAATAAATGTAAATAATGGATTTTTTTTTTGGAAAATCCAATTTATTTGTAAAATAATGATCTTTTACCAAATAATATATTTATAAATTAATTACATTTTATTAGACTTGGAAAAATAATTCACAAAACTTTTTTCCAAAAAAGCAATTGAAAATATTTTATTACTTATCCAAATATACGTTGCTTTTGGATACGAATCCAAATTTTAAGATAACTTTTCCCAACTTTTTTTTGGGTCAACTTTTGTTATAAATATATAATTTTGAAATAAATATATAAATAAAATTTTCAAGTCCTAGTATTTAAATAATACGACTTGCTAATTCAAACTTTTTATAGTATTGTTAACATTTATTAATTTCTTATTCTACGTACACCTATAATAACATTTTCTATGGGAAATTTTCCCCAACCTTTCCCTGTATTAATTCAAATTAATCCAACAAATTGATTAAATCGATTTTTTAAAAGAAAAATAGAACATTGGAGCTTAGACAAGAAATAGATGGGATAAAAGCATTTTGTACAATTTAATTAAAGAGAAATTTTCAAATTAAAAACGATGGTGCAAGGAAAATGACAAAAAAAAAAAGAAAGATAGAAAAAGATAAGAATAAAAAATGAAACAAATTATCAAGAAAATACATGTATAGATTTAAGGGTTTAATATTAAAAAATACATGAATTCAATAAATTTATCAAGCTCAGTGGGTTCTAAATTTCAAAGATTACAACATAATATCAAAATTTTGAATTATACACCTTTAAATTTTAAATCCAGATCCTTGCCTGAAGCTAATGAAATTCTTCAAAAACATAACTTACAATGAACACATCTTCGGCAAACTGAATCTGCCAAAGACAAGCCAGGCTCCAACCACAAACCTGGGACCCACAAAATCTTCCTCTTTGAAGCAACCTATGATAGACATGAACAAAAATTCTTGCCTTCTTCTGCTCCTAATATCTTCTATCTCTGTGCCCTTAATGTCAAAGGATTAGATCTGTGCTGGAGTTGCGATCCAGTCCGGTTCTTTAATGATTTTAAAATGATTTTGTCTCGACTTACATGCACCGTTGGGAAAACGAAGTTTCTAACAAGCACTTTGTCTAAACGAACGCCAAAGGCTTGACAACAAGAAAACAAACTACAAGAGATTAAATCCCAAATACTAATAATAAACAACAACAAATATCTTCGAGTGGTTTGGACAATTGTCAAATAGAGAGGAGTTTGATAAGCTTATTATGAGATACAAACAGCCACATAAATGTTAAGTTTAATCCAACCCTAAGGAGGAGGTTGCCAATATGATGGTGATTGAAACCTCTCATCATTGCATTTTTATATTGTTATTGAACTTTTTGGTAATTAAATTTGGGATAAATGTATTTATATAATAAGTAAGAGAAATAATATCTTACGAGTTGCAAATGACAAGCGAAAGAAAATACCTTATTGATAAGTCCTTAGAACGCATCAAATATTATTATTTTTTATTTGAAACCTAAGTGTAATTTTCATATTAAATTTTTTTCTTGAGATTTTATGGTAATTCCTCCTATATTATTCGGTAGGTTATCAAATGAAATATTCTTTTAATCTTATTTATCAATATTTTTTAATATATTTCACATAAATCAGGAAAACCTTAACAAATAATAGCTTTAAAATTTAATAGCTTCTTAATTATATCCCTATTTAATATATGGTATGCTGTATAAGAACAAAATCAACATAATATGATAAAAACAAAGTCAACATAATAAATTAAGGGTGAAATAGTGTATTTATATGCAAAATGTAACGATGTAATTTATAAATAGGATAGAAAAAATTTCATTATTTCTATGTCCTATAAACATGATCTTAGCAAGGAAGAGTGGTGGAGAGAGATTTTAATATTTATATTTTTTTTTTGTTATTCTTCTTCATAAATGTAAGCTTGTGTGTGAAAAATGCCAAGTATCTAAGAAGAGTGTTGGAGAGAATTTTCACAGAAGTTTTCTTCGGTGTAGTATAACCAACTCCCATGCACCCATATATCGTGCTTGTTTGGGAACACCGTTTTTCAAATAGTGCATGTAAGTCGAGACAAACCATTTCGAAATTTGTAAAAACCATCTTGAAATTCATTAAAACCATCTCGAAATCTATAAAACAATCTTGAAATCCGCAAAATACCTCGAAATCTGTAAACTCATTTCTCCTAACGGACTTCCCAAACACACACATCATCATCCTTAAAATAGTTACAAATTTAGTTAAACTATACTTTTAGTCATTTATGTTTACGTCAGATTTTATTTTAGTCCTTTAAGTTTAAAAAGTACACTTTCAGTCCCTCAAACTTAACGCCGTTAGTTTCTCTTAATGGAAATTGCTGACTCATCAAACTTAACGCTGTTATTTTAAATCTTTTTTATTTTACACAATTTAAAATATCAAATTTATTATATTATTAAATTAAAATTAAAATGTGAGTATGTTTTGTCAACATTTTATTGCACAGTTATCAATTAAATTTGATGAGTCAGCGATTTCCGTTAAGAGAAACTAACGGTGTTAAGTTTGAGCCACTAAAAGTGTACTTTTTAAACTTAAAGTACTAAAATGAAATCTAACACAAATATAAATGACTAAAAGTATATTTTAAAATACAAATTTTTAAATCACAAAGATAAAACTCTTATTTATTCCTCCTCACATACATGATAGCCCCACTTGCATTGGGCTGGGTCCTAATACATCAATGGAAGATTAAGTCTATTTTGACAAAAGTACAATTTGCAATATAAACATCAACTTATATCTAAGATCGAAAGAAATATTATCGATATAGGTTATTCTTTTTTAGGTAGGGTAATAACTGTTTATTGTTATTTGTACATAAGTTAAACAAGTTGAGAACAAGAAATTTGTATTCAAATAACAATTATGGCTTGGTAGGATAAAAATGGAAGTATGGAATTGGAATTTAATTCTTTGAGGTTGACATGTTTGGTTTGATGGAATTGTAAATCTACGTGGAATTCAATTCCACCAAAATACCCCCTTGCAATTCCACACCTCAACCTATGAAATTCATCTCAATTCCATGGAGCCAACATATTTTGGACAAAAATACCCTTCCGGACGCTCGAGATGTGAGTCGGGGTATATATTGCCCTTCTTCTTCGTGTGGTACCCATTCCTCTGCTGGAGCTGCAATCGAAGAGGAGCGCCGCTCGTGAACTGTAGCAGGAGTTCGAACGGAGAAGACGCTGTAATTCTTCTTCGTAAGACTGGTAAAGTAGTTTTAGCTGATAAAATCTTGTGGGAAATGACAAGCCAGGGGATATATCCTGATCATGAGATCTACACAACCATCATAAGTGGGTTCTGCAAGTCTGGGAAAATATCAGCCGCATACAAGTTCTTTAATGAAATGCAAGGTAAGAAATTAATTCCTGATTTTGTGACATATACTGCTATGATTCATGGATTTTGTCAAAATGGAAAAATGGTGGAAGCTTGTGATCTTTTCAGTCAAATGCTCAGTAAATGAACTTCTTCATATACTGCTATGACATATACTAGTTGATGGGCTTTGTAAACGTGGAGAGGTAGATGTAGCAAATGAACTTCTTCATATACTGCTATACATTGATTACATCTGCAATTCATAAATAGGGCGACTACTATGCTGGGTTTCGCTCCTTCTCCTTTAAATCTTCGGATTTGGGTAAAGTCAAAGGAGGATGAAGGAGGATCGCCGCCACCGCACAACCTCTATAAAGAAACCAGAACACACGACCCATACAGTGAGAAGGATGAAGGAGGATCCGGCAACGCAGATTTGCTCTTGCTCTCAAATCGGCAGAGGGATCGACGATGACTCTTGATGAGGGGAGAGGTAAAGGCAGAAATTGGTGTATGGGCTTTTTTTTTAAGTTTATAATTTGATAACGGGTAAAATAGTCTTTTTGGTTACATTTTAAAAAAAATCACCATTCAAACAAAAAATAATTTCTATCCTCATTTTCATGACATACCAAACGTACTTTTAAAACTATCTCCATATCTATTTCCACCTCCATATACATCTTCATATCCATTTTTATTTTCATCAAAATCATTTCGGGGCATAAGTTGTGAGGAGCTAGCATCTTCTACCATATAGATTCAACCATTGTTTGTAATAATTTAATATTTTCTATCCAAAATAATTTAATATATTTAATTAGGTATGAAACCTTAATTGCATAAATAGGCTAACCAAGTGAAGTCCAATAACTTCTATTTTAGGTAGCCTTTGCATAGCCCAATACGTAATTTGCAAAGTTATACACTGACCCATTTCCAATTTAATTCGGAAAACAAAAAAACCACACACAGGCCTACACATAAGTAACAATGACATCCTCCCAAAAGAAACTCATCCAGAGAACTCTCAGATACATTTTCTGACACAGGCATCATTAAGTTGCAGGGAATAACTTAACTCTGATTGATCAATCTTTTGTGAGGGTTATAGGTCCCATTTGAACTAAACCATCTTCCTTTGTATCAAGCCTAGCTTAGCTTGCCTTCATATTAAAAAATCGTGGGGCACTGGTACTGTTTTTGCAGCCACACACTCAAAAGAATAAGAGAAGATTTCCGTACAGGGAAAGTGGCTAATTATTCACAACATGTTAAATTAATATTCAAATATCTTGATGTTCACATCTAACATCCAATAGTGACTCTAACAGGAATAAGAGAAACGAAAGATCCTGGCGAAGAAGCACATATGTTCGAAACAATTGAGATTTATCCAGAAAGAAGTAACAAAACAAGTAGAGGAATCAAAAGCAAAGTAGTAGCAGAGTCAAACCATAACTGAATGAATCCTTGAATTTTTTTTTTTTTTAAAAAAGAACAAAAAGATGGATCTAGCATTCTAGCCAGTATGGATGTGGACGCCGATGGCGATGAGGAAGATGGTGATGAGTCCAAAGAAGAGTATGGTGTGAACTAAAATGGCGACGCCACTGGTATGCATGCTCCCAAACTCCACGATTCTTCCTCTTCCAGGCACCTGAAACAGAAGCCCTGGGCTCAGCAGTACGAACAGCACCACCGCTATTACCACCGGTCCCCAATCCGCCATTAATGCTCTCTCACTACTCTCTCTCTCTATCTCTCTGTGACAGAACTTAATAGCGTATTTTATATCAGAGGCATTAGTGTGGGTGAGAGCTATATAGGAGATTAAAGTTGAGTCTCTCCCCCTCTCCCTCCCTCTCTCATTGTTTTCTACTGCAAGGAAGGAATAATCTCAGATGAAAAAATCAGCATCAACTAATTAAAGAAGAGACACATCAATCTGGGGGAGGGGTTAATTGATTACATTTGTTTAATTTGTTTGGTTGTTTATGTTTTGCTTTGTTAGAAAGTAATTGTGGAAGTGGACGTCGTAATCAGATACTGATGCTTTGTTTGTGCATGAGAACATGCCAAAAGAAAAGAAACGATACGTGTTGTTGGATTGGATTGGCGTGTGTGTGTTTGAAGAATCAAGGAATTGAAAGGGCCTTTTTTTTAAAAAAAACTATCATGGTTAAGAATCTGCAGATCATACATGTTAATGGGTTTAAGCTTTATTTCTCAGAGAATTTGATTCCACACAGCTAGGCATGCATGCTGGTGAATATAATTCGTATCTGTCACTGCTAAAACATAATTTGCATACGTTCTTTCTTCAATTCTGTAACTTGCCTTTTGCTTTCTTTCTATATTCTTCTAACCTTTGTTTTTTCCCTTTCCATATGTTGTTTAATTTCTTCACCTATTTCACTTGCTTTTTCTTGGGTTAACAACTTTGTTAATCTTTAATTATGTTTTATCGAATCTTAGCTTTTGTCTATGTAATTTCAAAGTCCAACTCTTCTTCGGTTGTACATGACATATATTTAATTATGTTTGCAAATGATTTTCATGATGAAGATTTTTCTTACATGTAGCTAAGGATATGTCAAAAGCAATTGAAAAAGAGTTGTACCTTCTAAAAATAATTACACTAGGTACCTTCGAACAAAAAAATTTTGCCAGATGGAGACTTCCCCCATCATCTCCTACAAAAAGGATTTTTTTTATTTAACTAATTTTGATTCTAGTCCCTCCAATTTTTGTTGGTCTTATACTTTTAACGAAATTTTGTTTTAATTTATCATACACTTTTAATAAGTTTTGATTTATCTATATATTTAATAACCTTAATTAAAGTTAACATTTGATCAGTTTGGGAATGCGGTAAAGAAGTACTTTTACGTAAGTCGAGGCAAATATATGAAGGAGGCTATCTCGTTTTACAAAAAGACATTGTTGAACGTGCGCTTGAGCTCCACAGAAACTCAGCCAAATTAAACAGGGCCACTAGAGGATCCTGTTTGTAACTCTGAAGCCACTTTTTTATGGGAGATTTAGTCTCAGGTCCCAAATAAGCAAAATATTTAAGGAATGGTCCTATGGAAAAAAATATTTAATAAGAGGTCCCATTGACAACATGAGGTCCTTGTATTGACAATACTATGTGCTGTGTTGACAACACCTCATGTTGTCAATGGGGCCTCTCATTAAATATTTTTCTACATGGGACCATTCTTTAAATATTTTGCTTATTTGGGACCTGAGCCTAAATCTCCCTTTTTTATTATTGAAAGGAGAAGGAAGCGTCCACAGAAGGAGCTTCATCCGCATGTTCTAGGCTCTGGCAGAGCCTTTTGGACCTCTAAGTTTATCGCTAGCCACTTAAGGTAATCAAAGAGCTTTTTTGACGATTAACGGTGGAAGCTACATTTCAAATGTGATTTACAGCCTATCAAATTGATACGTGAGAGAAGTTTCATCTCACCTTACTTAAACGTGTTTTGTAATATATACTATGAGAATACTATGAGAGACAGGTACATATTCTTGTTTTGTTCCTTTTGTCTTGTAGGTGGTAGGCTTTATTTGGTTAATAAACTGCTTGTGTGGGTGGCAATCAATCAAGCACTGGTCGTATTTGGTTCCAACTTTACGTTCTTGATTATGGTCACCCAGGTGTCCTCAAACATCAAAGGTGGTGAAAAAGATGTCATGAATCGCCGAGTCAACTCGGTCAGTTGCTCTAAATGCTATCAATGTTTCTTTTTAACTGAAACACAATTTATCAAGCAATCATGTTTGAAATATTGTCGAACACTAAATGTGAGTACCTTTCTAACAATGATTCGAACATTAATTCGTCAAGTTATAAAAGATTATCCCTTTCCTCTATGTCCAACCCCCTATTGCTATTGATTTCATGTATCAATGTGTCATTTTGGATTAACGGTAGAAGTTACTTTTCCAACATGATTTATAATTTACAAGATAAGTATACGAGAACAATCTTATTTCAAATTAGGTGAATGTGATTCCCCAATGCTAACACAAACTTGTCAACATTTATTTTTTGTTTTTTTGCTATAGAAGTTTAATATTTTTTTCCCTACAAGTCAGCTTTACACTGGGCCTCCTGATGGATCCGCTATGCAAGTGGTTACCGTTCTCTTCTTGTGCTCATTCTGGGCCTTCTTACAGGTGTTACCTTTGTTTTCCTTTTATAACAATTCTTAAAAGTTATGCCTATTGTTTAAAGCAAATTTTAGTGGAAAGTCAAAATTAGATAAAATTGAATAAATTTGGGTCACTAGCAATGCAAGGAGTATGAAAAACGGCTAGTGCGGTTAACACAAGACAAATATTATTGACCGCCACATCATCACCGGTCAGCGGCATGTCACCGACAACTGCTATATCACCACCATTCCCCGCACACTATGTGTCGCTACATATATGCCATCTCACCTATACCACATGTCGTCACCTCGCACTGCCACAAATATTATTGGTTGAATAATAATTTTTATACACTTATATAATTATTAATTTCATAATTTTTATTTTTTAAAAATATTATTTTTAAAAAAATTACAAATAAAATAAATATTAAATTTGTTGCCTTAAGCGACAACTGAAAAAAGGTCTACTCAACACGTTTTTCTTTAAGGAAAAAAAGGAAAAGAAGTCAATGGATGATGTGCTATGTCGGTGAAGAGGCTAAGTGTCTCTTTGAGGCAAACGACAGACCTGGGTTCTCAGACTCGGATCGGACCGGCCTAGTCAAGCCGAAAACCGGCGACTCAGCCAGCATTCCGGTCGGAGTTGGAGGTTAGCCCCGGGTTATCGCGACTCGATCGGTGGACGGTCGACCGAGAAAGCAAAAAGAAATCTAAGAGCAGCAGTTCAAGAGGAGAAGAAATAGTAAAAAGGACCCCAATAGAAAAACCAATGTCCATCGCTGAAGTGCAACCAAAGCTCGAACATGGGAGGTTTGTGAAACTTTCTTGAGCGCTGAAGCCATGTTGGTGTCATTGAGACGAATGAATTTGAAGGCAATCGCCTCAAGACTGCGTGAGACGGGGCTGCAGATGGCTAGGAAAAGGGAAGCAGCGGAAAGAGATGGAGGGGTATTTTTTATTGTAGGTATTTGGTTTGTCAAGTGAGCCTTCTGACTTGGACATGATTGATCAAGAGGGTAATAAAAGAGGCTCAAGCTTTAAGGTGCACGTGACTTTGCTTGTTGGAACTTGGAAGGGACTTTCAAAATTCAAGCTTGCTGACTGCTAGCCTGATATTCTTGTTTTTATTGCTTTGCCTATATCTAATAACTCCTTTCTTATTTGAACTTTGGCAAATTGAATTGGTTGTTTATATTTTTGGTCAGAATGAGTATTAAACATCAACCGATTTATATATATGTAATAACTCCTTTATTTTATTAAAATGAATATTTTGATATTGTAAATAATATTAGATAATAGATAAGTTATAAATATATGATTATTTTGGCAATTGTTACTTTGTTAAAAATGGAATTCACTACTTAGTTTTTTGAATTTTTAATTTTGGATAGTGTGATTGTATCAATATATATTTTTTATTTTTTAATTTTTCACCGGTTTGACCCCCGGTCTGACCCACTGACCCTTAACCCACTTCCTTGTCCAGTCTAATCACCGGTCCGAGCTTAATAACCTTGCGAGAGACACTTGACATCTTCGCCAACATAGCACTCCATCCATTGACTTCTTTTCCTTTTCTTTCCTCAAAAAAAAAAACGTGTTGAGTAGGGGTGTGCAAGAGGAAAAGAGGGAGTGGTTCTTACATTTATGACCATGAAAGAACATACTCTTCTGTTTCTGTTACTGACTTACTGTTTATAAGGTAAAGCAAGAAAATTTTATTTAATTATATTTAAATTCTTCATGTCAATGTATAATTTACCCTTAATTTATTATGTATTGACTTTTACCTCGTGTTACAGTGGATATTTATCATGGGGAAGTTAGAAAGGTGCTGAATAAGGTAGAGTTAACGAAGTTTAAAGTTTTTCTTGATCTCTGCGAAATATACTGAAAGTAACTTAAAAATATGATCGGATGAGTTACGTAATCCCCAACACTTTAATGCATGTGGGATGAGATCAACTTTGACAAAAAAAAAAAATAAGATGGTGGATGTCTAGTAAGGTGAAGCTCATAATTGAATTCAGAAATCAACGAGCTTTAACTTCCTTCCATCCACAGCGTCACAGACCTTTGGCTTAAGTAACGGATTGAAAGCCACATATCAGAAGGGAGCACGCTCTGATGAAAACGACTCCAAAAGGACACCTTTAATTGCACCCAAGGATCACCTCTCGTCAAGAACCACATGTGCGTGCACAACACACTCACACACATCGTTGAATTCTTCTTTTAATGGAACGTACGTAGAACAGAATTCATCCCTCAGAAGTCATCAGGACAAAACGATGTGCACGGTTGGGAAGAACGTTAAGAGGTTGCATTTGAAAATTCAGACATGGGATTGAAACTTTTCAGACTGAAATGCCATCCCCTCACCCTCAGCCATAGCCCTGGTCGTCTCCCTCTATATGTTTGTCCATAGATCAACCCTAAGCTGCAAGTCCGGCTTTGATGGACTAGCATAATTTAAAACTATTTTTTTCAACTTGATTTACGATATAAACAGTAATTATGTGATTGCCTTGAATATCAGAAGTAGATCATTGTTTAAAATTTGAGTATATCATTCCCACCAAAGCCCAAGTCCATCATCGTGAAATGAAATGCATTGCCTATGTAATGTAAACGAAAGAGGGCGTAAAGCTCTGACACACAGAATGAAGATACCACCAATCTGGTCTGGGTTTGCTGCTGCACTCTCATTTCATTCCCAAATCAATTCACTTTGTTTTTGCTTGCTTCTCTTTTTCCTTTTTGGCGTCTCAAAGTTGGCGTTAGCGAAAGAGAGATATTATTGGCGCAGGTGGTACGTGGCTCTCTAATATTGGCCGCATCCATACCACCTGCGCCATCTACCTTTATAGATCTTGAAGTTACTGATCGTCGTAAGCTTAGCACAGCGTAACAGACGATGAGAAGTTAATGAATCAATGAACACACACACACACACATATCACAAGCAGTGTAGTGGAATCACATTTTTTTTTTTGGGAATTTACGAATGATTATTTATTATTTGAATGGGAAAACATGGAAATCATATCACAGCATAATAATGGATTTGAACTGCTGGAGCTTACAAGTGAATTAAAACAAACCCAACAACACGAGAAAATTCAACAACGAAACAAGACACTGAAAATAATCAAACTGAGATCAATATTAAAAATCAAATCAAAATTAGAAGCCCACAATAATAATTGGAGGTAGCTAGCTAGATGGCCAGCATGCATGTGCATGGACATAGCTAGTTAGTTTCTTCGTCTTCCTCTTCGCCGTCGTCACCGTCAGCCCAAGTAGAGGTGGACCTTAAGCGCGAGCAAGAAGACACAGATGAAGGCGAAATAAAGGAGAGAGTGAATGAGTATGGCGGCGCCGCTCGTCTGAAAGTTGCCGAACTCGACACATCTCGACCGGCCGGGAAGCTGAAACAGGAGCCCCGGCGTTAACAGGATGAACAAAACCATCGACACGAACACTGGGCCCCAGTCCGACATCCTTATAATTCTCAAATTGAATTCCTTTGTGTTGCTCTCTCAGTCACGACAACAAACTATATATGAATTGTTCGTAGTGCATTGACCATAAGTGGCTACAAGGTGGTCGGTTATATATACACATCACCGGCCACCTTGCTCCGGCAGCCGGCACGTGATGGATGAAGAATAACTTGCTTCTCAATTATGTGACGTTTAAGTAAGGAATCAGTACTCCTTCCTCGCTACTTGTTCTCTCATCTCAGCAATTATACCATGTTTAAACATGCAAGTTTTGGACGACGACGTCTCTGTCAAAGCTTGCCTTATTTACAGACCTATAATAATAATAATTTAATCATCATGTCACATGCAACTACGCAAGTTGATCAGAGGTTGACAATATAAATATATATATATATATGTATGTATATGTATTCTTTTTTTTTTGCTGGTATATATATTCCATGTCTTATATATGTTTCTGTTTTAATTAGTTCATCCAGTTAGATCATTAATGACGGCATTTTTATTTCTAGGTATGGATCTGTGGTGGATCAAACTTCAAATAACTAATACTACCATATAGAAATATTTACATATTCTAGGAGTGTCACGTTATTTATACTATGTCTAATAAAAATATTCTATTTATCCTTTTTTGTGGATATAATTTCCCATGAATTCATCTTAATTATTCATCTCCGTTCATATTGCACTATAATATATATTTGTGATACACACAAAATAAGACAATTGGAACATTTTTATTAGAGAGAGCACAAATGATATGACTATATAGGAATATGTAAATATTTCTCTACTATCATATGTACTTGATATAAGAGCAAGTTGGAGATGCAATTTGATCTTACATATAAGACATCCACTAAGTTTTCATCTAAGAGTAATCATTATGAATGATAGTACTTTAATAAAAATTATTACTTATTTATTATAAATAGTTAACATAACTAATTTTATTAATCTTTCAAAATTCATTAATTAACTCTTAAATTAAGCATGACACTACTTTGCACTAAAGAATATCCATTTCAGTCCTTTTTATAAGTAACAACTAGGTAAATAACGTAAAACGAACTAACGGTTAAAATTAATTAAAAATAATGAATACATATAACTTTTTTTTAAACATACCATTATTTATGAAGATGTTGAGTAAGTGAGAATGAGTAAGAAAACCGGAAAATGATGAGAGAGAGAATAAACATGAAAAATGAGATAGACGTGTAATTAATTAGAGGTATAATGAAAAATGTGTTTTGAATTTTTAAACAAAGTAAAACTATTACTTATATATAAAAGAAAAAAGAAAGTAAGATAATGTTATTTATAAATAAAACACGTGGCTGTCGTTAATTAAGGATATGATCTCGACGTGTGTGTAACACTACTGTGCGAGGGACCAGTCTGTGAGCTCAACTTACAAGTTTGCTTACTCCATCCTATATTAAATATAT
>JANTPZ010142445.1:0-12349 GCA_025593235.1 Vachellia pachyceras
CATTGGAGTAAAAGGCAATTCACCCATCTCACCTCACTCCCTTGTCCTGAGTGCAGAAGCATAATGCCTTGATTACTCCATTAATATTACTTTAAATCCAAAGATTAACATTCAGCCAATTCATGCTTTAACTCAAAATGATTTCTATTTTTACTTTTTTTAGCTCTTCTAATTTTTATTGTAAGATTTTGATGAAATATTTGTCATTCTCATCTTTTTTTATTGAAAAGGGATTATGTACAGCTTTAAAAAAGGCAAATATTTAATGAGATTAATATGCGTCTTTATGAATCTGGTTGGAGAACAATTTTACGGATTGTAAATATGTGCGAAAAGTTTTATCTCGACTTACGTGTAATTTTATTGGGAATCACTCCCTAAACACATATTGTTGGATTTTACTGGGGACTGGATCATTTAACATTTTAAACTGCGCATGGTGATTCAAAATTTGAATTTACCAGTTTCAGTTTCACATTTTAGCACTCATGTGAATACGAGGCCGTCTGGTGCACAAACCTGCTGATTGATCAGTGGTATAAAATGTCCAAGATTAAGTTAATGTCTAGGATTTTAATTTTTCCCTTGTTTGGTGATCGAGCATGGAATGATTTGCCACGTGTACAATCCGCCAAATGAAATCACATGCTTCCCACGTGCCTATCCTCATCATCCCTTCATGTGCCCCATGTTCTCTAGATTTGATTGTCCTTTCCCCCCCCCCCAACACACCGAGTGTCTGAGAAGTGATCATTAATCAAGTTATAAATTAAGATAAAATTTCACTTAAAATTTGTAAAAATTATTTTTCCAACAAATTTTTAAACGTTGTTGATACGGCTTTATATGTCTTTAAAAATATCTCACACGAATGTTGCCCAAACCTGTGCCCCCAAAATATCTGAGAGGCTTACGTACGGCGAGAAAAACGAAGGCATTCATGGAGGCGCAACACCTGTTTAACCTTTTTTTTTTTGGGCGGGGATATGTGCGGTGCGGGACCCACAAGGAGCCCCGGCTCGGCCGTATAAATAAACGCTGCGTCTAGGGCCTAATTTCTTATCCGTGCGGTACCTGCGCCATGGCTTCCCACCCGTTTCAGCCTGCGGATGCCAAGCTGATGGTTTCGACCTCCCCAAAGAGCGACAACGGCGCCGGCAAAGGCCACTGCCTCTGTTCTCCGACCACCCATGAAGGCTCCTTCCGATGTCGCTTTCATCGCTCGTCTTCTTCCTCATCATCGGCCGCCTGGATCAAACGCTCCAATTCCATGCCTGGTCATAACAACAAGCATGCCCAGCTTCCTGTTTCTCCTCCCTCCTCTGCCACTTAACTTTCCTCCTCCTCTTCTTCACCGCGCTTCTGTCTGTTAATCATTCTCATCATTACTGTGGTAGAGAGAGAGAGAGAGAGAGCTCTATGGGATTATTAATGTTCGTGCTTTGTGATCTCTTCATCACTGTAAACTTGTATCTATCTTCTTGTATGTTATCTGTTATGTAAATCTATGTTCTGTGTTCTGATGATTGCTTTCTCTCATGAGTATCTACGTACCTAGCTTATTACCTTGCTTCTTCTTCTTCTTCTTCTTCTTGTGCGAATACTCATATAGATCTAGCTCATTCGGCGTTCACATGGTCTTAATTTGATTGTTGATCACACCAGATCTTAGTTCCTAAAGTGGAGTTGCGTGGGATGGTGGGGGAAAAAATGAATCAGGCATTTTTATTTATTTATGATTGGAAGATATGTATAGGGATAGTGATATGATGAGTAGAGAACTTTAGCCAAAGCCTCATCCATCCACAGTGCAAGAAAATGACAACATTTGTACATGTGTGTTGTGTTGTGGCCGACCTTGATAATGACATTGCAAGGCAAACCCCCAATAATTATTCTATCCTCCTAATCTTTTTTTGATTTAAACTATATACCTGTCGCTGTCTCCTTCCCGTTTCAATTATGTTCTTCTTCTTTCTTAAAGAGTAAGGAATCAAACTTAATTAATATCCAAAGAGATAATCATGATGATAATTGGGTCCTACCCACCTGCCCCATTGAAAAGATTGAGGATAATGATAACCATCATTTCGTATTTAACTATATATATTACTTGCAATCAAATGAAGCATACGAGGACATGTACCTTACCATCTCTATCTCAACTGAATATAATACTAATTCACTGGTTGTCTCTACTGCTGAATTATCAATTATATACGCACTATTTTTTGGTCTAAATAATAATTATGTGTGCTATTTGTAACTTGCGAATAGTTTGATTTGTGGAATTTCGAATGGAGGATTTTTCTTCAAACGTCTTTTATCCGCTTTTGTAATTAACAAGTGATCTGCTCTCTGTGTTGGTTTAATTTACCCTTAATTAATAAAATGATCCGGTGGAGTATAAGAAATAAAGGTATTCAATGTGAAAAGACATTCTACTCAAATACAATTAAATTTTATTATGATAGACTATTTAATTCCTTCCACGATCATCATTACGTGCAAGAGGGAAATTACCTCTCGAGGAGGAGGAAGAAGATTGGAAAAGGTTCTGGGTAAGAAAGTCGGTGATGCAAAAACCAAACAACAAAATATTATCTAAACTCTATTTCAGATTCATTTTTAGACAGTGGAACATAGTTATAACTACATAATTATAAATATAGCAAGTGGTTATAGAATAAATAATTTATCTTTTTTATTATTTGATTTGATTAAAGGACCATTATCAAGCAAGATACAAGGGCAGGTTACTGTTTTTTAATAAAAAAATTTAAGTAGGTTAGATTCCGAAATCAACTAACAAATCAATCTTTATCCACAAACCATCTGCTAACAAAATCCTCACATAAATGGGATTTAGACTCATAACGCCTTTGTTAAGAAAACTTCTTTATTAATTAAATCAACATTTATTGACAAAAATAAAACCCATTTTATGGAAGAAATTTATTCTCAAACTAACTCTTGCATTAAAGAGGGGAGGAGTAACATAAGCTAGAACCCCCTCCATCATGCCATTTCTTATTCCCAAAATACCCAATGCCATACATAAACAAAAGAGAAGCTGCTTAATGTGCACCAACCAATCCAGTTTCCACTTCATCAGGCTTAAAAAGATATTAACATATATTAAACCGAAGATATTGATGAGCCCCTAAGCATGGTTTTAGATACAAAACTAAACATACAATCACAAGGACTCAACAAATTGCTTGGCGGTGGGAACAGGTACATTCAATTACTTGATACAGTTGAAAAATTATAACGAAGAGCATGAAAACTTCCTTCAATTCATCCTGGATCCTGCATACAGAAGGCTATATGGATAAAAAAACAATAATAGATTATTAAACAATTAGTGGTTACCTCCAATGTAGTTTTAACTTCCTCATTAAACGTTTTGCAAAGAATTTCATAGCTGCTTCCAATCCTTATCTGCACAAGGTATAGATGCTGCAACATATTAGGGGTAGAAAATAGGTGATATTGGCAGCACTATGCAATTATAACAGAAAAACAGCAACATACCACTGGATTAACTTTTGATGGTGACATAGTTGATATGTTATATCTGCAGCACATAAATGACAGTTCGATCGAATCAAACAGAAGACAAATGTAACATGGAGAAGATCTGGGAATTATAGCTGAAAAACGTAGTTTCATGGATGGGATAGTTCTAAACGATGTCATTAAAAGTAAATGTCCCCTAATAGCAAAAAGCAAGTACTACAACGACATCTTATCTTACAAGATGCAGAAAGAATGGCAATGATCATATGGTCGACTAGGATCCCTGAATATAGCTATCAGTTCTACATAGAACATAGTTATTTCTGAACCTTTGTGACTTGACTATGGTCAGCCATAATCCTTGACAACATATCAATCTTGCAGGTTATCAACAATTTTTCCCCTCGAAACTAGTTCATACATCATTAGCAATGCTTTTCATCAAGATTCAAACATCTAATTTATCCCAAGAAATGGCACCACAAAATCAAACTATGCAATAAACTGATATACCCAACACAACAATCTATTAAAAGGAAAAGAAGCAATCAGTATGACAAACTACATTTAAATGGAACATCTCCCTCTTGAAATGTTCATGGAGCCAACAAGAACAACCGGTGGCATGATATGACCAACAATAAGAATCCTTCAGATTTGCGAGTATTGATTTTAGAAAGGAATATTATTTGATGGCATTCGTAAGTCATACTGTAATGACGCTCACGGACCAAATAATGTGAGAGAATGCACACAATGGGATTTCTCGATATACTGGGAGTATCAAGCAATGCAATACTTCATTTTGCAATACAGCCAAGAAATACAAGAACAACAGAAGAAGAAATCAAGAAGCACAGAAGGGAAGACAGAATGAAGCAAGAAGTGCAGAAAGAAAGAAAGAATGAAAGACCGGGTATCCACCCACGGACAAGAGGAGGAGAGAGACTCTAATACTAATTCCACAATATCCACACCCACTCGTGTCGTTGCTCTCTATATCTATAGGCGCTAGAGATCATCGAGCTCACGTAGTTTCCATGTTTTCCTTTTAGCTCGCAGACTTCTTCAAGTTCGGCCCATATTATTCTGGACCTACTCCCTCGTTGGGTCATGCTTTTCCCCTGTCTCCGTCTGGCTCATTGCAATCTCCCCTCATAGAGAGGAACCTTGTCCTCAAGGTTCAGTGTCGGGGCTAGCCGTCAAAGATCATCGCTCCAATTCCCATGAATCCTCCATAGGACCATCCCAACGCACGAGGAATTGGCGACTCCATGTATCATTATGATGCACGCGACGTACTGCTAAAATTTGCAATGGGCAGCATAGAGGGCCTTCGAGAATCGAATGTAGCAGGAGCGGTAGATACGCCTCTGGTGGTGAGTCACCCTGGTAAGGTTTCAATTGGGAGATGTGGAAGACAGAGTGGATCTTAGCGTGAGAAGGGAGACACAAGCAGTAAGCGACTGTCCCAATGCGCTTTGTCACCCGAAAGGGCTCGAAATACTGTAATGCTAATTTTTTATACTTCCGCAGCTGAACAGAGTGCTGCTGGTACGGTTGAAGGCGCACCAAGACCAAATCTCCGACCTGAAACTCGAGGGGGCAATGCTTCTGGTCTGCAAATTCCTTCATGCGATGTTGAGCTATAATAAGTTGATGTTTGACCGTAGCTAAGATCTCGTCACGTGCACAGAGCTGTTTGTGAACGTCGAAAGGGGTATCTTCAAGTGATGAATGTCAGAGTAGAGGTGGTGGCTCGCAACCATAGACAATGCAAAATGGTGTGAAGCCAGTTGAGGTGTGAAAGGAGGAATTATACCAGAATTCAGCCCAAGGCAAGTAAGATAGCCATTGACAAGGGTAGTGGTGGACGAAACATCTCAGATACATCTCCAAGCATTTGTTGAGAGCCTCGGACTGCCCATCGGATTGTGGGTGATATGCCGTGGTGAAGCACAGTTTGGTGCCCTGCAATCTCATCAGGTGGTGCCAAAACGAGCTAGTAAAAATCTTGTCCCTGTCAGAGACAATAGTCTGAGGCAAACCATGAAGCTTGACAATGTGTTGGAGAAAAACCTCAGCGACAGTGGCACTAGAGAAATGCGTTGGCAGAGGCGTGAAGTGTCCGTATTTAGATAGACGATCGACGACAACCATGATGACCGAGAAACCACGAACCACTGGTAGTCCAATAATGAAATCCATAGCAATATCTACCCAGATTCGGTTTGGAATGGGCAACGGTTGTAGTAAGCCGGCTGGATGGAGGGTGGAGGTCTTAGCCTGTTGACAAACCAAACAAGTTTTAACATACTGACGAATATCTTGACGCATGCCTTGCCAAAAGAACAGGCGAGCAATTCTGTGAAATGTGCGTAGAAAGCCGGCATTACCGCCAAGTTGTGATGAATGGAACTTGAAGAGTATTTGCTTGAGCAAATCTGGGTCATCATGTGGAACCACTAAACGATCCTTCCAATAGAGATCTCCATGTTTGACCTGATAAGGAGAGTTGGTAGCTGCTGTCTCAGTGTTGCGTTTGAGATCAGCAATAGTAGCAGAGGCTCGCACTTGGGCGTAAATGTGATCCATGAATGACCCTTCAAGGAACGATAGAGCCCTACACGACATATGTAACGTCCAAAAAAAAAGAGAGAGAATGCATAGCAGTGTGGCGAGACGTGTGGGAATGGTAGTAATGATGATGATGTTTTTTGTCAATTAAAAAAAATAAAGGGTCAGAGTAATGGTGTGCATGGCAGCAAGAAGTAGGGACAGTGAGTGTGTGTGGTGTATAAGTAGGTGTTTAAAAAAATCATCATTTGGCGATGCAAGTGGACGGGGGTATTATAAATACCCCACCCCCCATTTGTTCATATGAAGAGGAGAGAGCAGCGTGAGAGGAGAGAAAGAAAGCCTGGGAGGGAGTGAGAGAGAAGAGGAGAGTGCATGAGGGTGATTTTCAGTCTAAGGTTCTGCATTTATTAAACTTTTATAATTATTTAGGTAAGTAAAATGTCTCATTTTTATTAAAATTTTTCATAAAAGTTGTTCTAAATATTTTTCTCTTTATATTGGTAGTAATATTATTTTTATTAGATAATATTTTGGTAATTAGATTTTTATCTAGTTTGAGTTTTATTTGTAGAAGGCGATAAAATTGTGTATTCTATTTTATAACCATGTTATATAAGGTTATGTTTATTTATTTGATGCCTTAAGTATTTTAGAAATTTAGTTGTATTAAAAAGAGATAAATTTTGGATATATAGGGTATTTTAACTAAATGAAGATAAGTAAAAAAATGTAGAGGATGATTTTTGAATATATTTGAGTAGCCTAGAGTTGTTATTTTATTACAAGATTTTATAAATAAATTTGTATAAAAAACTCTTAAATCAATTTTGAGGTATTTCAAAAAAAATGGTGTGAAAAACTTAATTAGTAAATTGAAAATGTTATTTATATTTTAACCGACTTAAATTTATTATTTTGCTATCATAGGATCTTATAATAAATTTTCACTATAATAGATTGTAAATAATTTTATACTGGGTAATTATTTACGTAAATTTTGTATTTAATTGTATTTACATTACTGTGTAGATTAATTGGTTACTGGACCGTATTTGGTTGCTTGATTCTCAAGGCTAGTGGGGTTTAGCTTGGAATTGAGGTAACCGGGATTAATTTCTTTTATATGTTTGTTGTGGACTGTAAAGTGTTTTCTAACCCTTACTTTCTTTATGGAAAAATTTAATTGTGATCTAGATGATTTTACATATTTTTGTATATGACATTATTCAGTGAAGCAGTGTATTTTTGAACTGTATAAGTGTTTGTTATATATGAAATGCTGTGACATCTATGATGAATGATATGATTATGGCATGGCATTGGAACTGTATGGATGATGGATGTGCATTTATATTATTATGTGTTATATTGTGGGGTTATTTTCGGGATGAACGAAGAGTGGTGAATTATGGTGCCCCTCAACTTTTGCTGATCCTTGCCCCGGATTTAAGCTAAGTTGGTGTGGGTGGACACCTCCTTACCTTGGCCTGTTGCAGGTGGTATGGGAGGGGACAGTGTTCTTGAAGTGACTAGCTAGCCGTTGGCCAGTTATACTAGCACTGACAGGCTGTACCATGTCCAGAAGTTATAAGGTGGAGCAGGTGGATGGGGGGTTAATTGATTTTGAATATTATTATGTTATGGATTATTATCGTACTGACAAACCTGCTTCTCTGACTTGCATTCCTATCCTGTATATGTTAGAAATTGATTTTGGTTACTGAGACCTTATGTCTCATCCCGTTATTATTATTTTTCAGGCAAGACCTCTAATTCTGTTAGAGACCAATGGAAGCAGCCAGAGGTGTAATTATTAAGCCTTGTAGGCTCTTTTTGGTATTGGTATTGTATTGAATTTTATATTGTCATATAGGACCCATTATTATATATTATGATGCATTGTATCTTGAGATGGCTGGTAAGGACAATTTGTGGGTATTGTGTTATAGGTTTATTATTTGTGCCAAGCGAATCAGATTTTATGTGATAATTGGTGAACGGATAATGTGTTAAGGATCCGGGATGCTTTATTAAGGGAAAACGCTTTTGCATAGCCTTTCGTTATTTAATTATTTTGCTTAAATTATTATGGTATAAATTTTCGGTCTTTTCAACACACAAGACAGAGCATCGGCCACTTGATTCTGTTTCCCCGATCTATACTCAATGTCGAAGTGATATCCCAATAGCTGTGGAAGATAGGCTTCCTGTTCGGGGGTCTGTAAGACTTGATCATGGAGGTGTCGCAAGCTCTGGTGATCCGTGCGAATAATAAAGTGGTTACCCAACAGGTACTGGCGAAATTTGGCAACCGCTGTCGTAACGGCATAGAGTTCACGGACACACACTGATTGAGCTTGCATTCAGGGTGACAGTTTCTTGGAAAAGAAAGCAATGGGATAAGAGTCCTGACTCAATACAGCACCGATACCCGAACCAGATGCGTCTGTTTCAAGTGTAAATGACTTGGTGAAGTCAGGTAAGGCCAAAACAGGGGCTTGAGCGAGTGCTTATTTGAGAGTGTCGAAAGCGCACTGGGCATTTGGGGACCAGTGGAATGCATCTTTCTTCAATAAATCTGTCAAAGGGCTTGCTAACTACGCGTAATGGCGGATAAAATGCCTATAGTACCCGCTGAGGTCGAAGAATCCTTTACGAGCAGACACGTCCTTGGGAGTAGGCCAGTCATGAATCACAGCTATCTTAGCACCATCGACTTTAACTCTTTGTACGGATAAGATGTGACCCAAGTAATCAATCCTCGTTAGTCCGAAGGCGCATTTGTTGAATTTAGCAAAAAGACGATGCTCTGTCAAGCGTTCCAGTACCAGAGTAACATGTTGTAGATGCAATTCCCAGGTGGCACTGTAAACCAATATGTCATCAAAAAATATTAGTACAAACTATCGCAGAAAGGGTTGGAAAATACGATTCATTAATGCTTGGAACGTGGCCGGAGCGTTTGTGAGTTCGAACGGCATGACTAGCCACTAGTAAAGGCCCTGGTGTGTACGAAAGGCATTTTTCTCACGGTCACCCTCTCTCATCAGGATTTGGTGGTACCCATATCATAAGTCCAGTTTGGAATAAAAGACAGCGCCATGAAGCTCGTCCAACAATTCATCGACCGTCGGCATTGGGAAGGCATCCTTGACTGTGATAGCATTTAAGGCACAGTAGTCCACACAAAAATGCCATATGCCATCCTTCTTCTTCACCAAGATGACTGGCGCTGAGAAAGGGCTGGAACTTGGTTGTATCATGTCGTCTGTTAGTAATTCAGACACAATACATTCTATTTCAGATTTTTGGCTGGCTGCATAACAGTATGGGCATACTTTGACGGGTCCTGTGTGAGGGAAGAGATCAATACGGTGGTCCAATACTTTGTGGGGTGGCAGCCCGTGGGAAATGGAAAATACTGATGGGAAATGGTGTAGTACGGCAAGGAGATCTGGTGATACATCAGGTGGGCTATCGGGTGTTGTGGGAGTTGCGTCTAGCACTTCAACCAGGTATAGCTCAGTGACGGCGTCTGTGGCAGTGAGACGCGTGAGGTGATGACACTAGGCAGTAGTGGTTGCCGTGCCCTGGTAGCCTGTGAGAGTCACGAAAACATCGTTAAGTAGAAATTTAATCGTGGACGTATGGTAGTCGGCGACATGCGGCCCTAATGTTTCTAACCAGTCGGCGCCGATAACAACGTCAATGGCCGTGATAGGTAAAACAAACATTGTGATGATGATGATGTGGCCGAAAATCTGAATAGGGACGTCTTTTGCCAATGCACTGCTGCTCAGAATGTTGCCAGTGCCGCCTAGCACTCTAATGGTGTCAGTCTGTACAATGGGGATGCCCAAATGTTGCACTATGCGAGGATGGATAAAGTTGTCGGAATTGCCGTCGTCTAACAGGACCTGTACGTTGGTATCGAGAATGGAGCCATGAAAACGGATGGTGGCTGCCCCTTGAGTCCCTCGTAATGCACGCATGGATAAATGATGTAAAGTGGCGTCCATTGCCTCGGTGTCGTGTGCCTCCGTTGCGGTATCGTCCTCGTCACAGTGTAATAGCATGAGTTGCCGATTGGGGCAGCGATGTGCCGGGGAAAACTTGGCGTCACAGGTGAAACACAACCCCTTTTCGCGTCTAATCTGCATCTCCACTGGTGATATTCGACGAACTTGGTGGGCCGTGAGGGTTGGTAACAGTGGAGGCAGATTGTTTTTCCGTTGTTCTAAGTTGTTGACGGCACTAGGGGTATAGCTCCAGCAGTTACACTAATTGGCTTGTTCAATGTTGTTGGGTAGCGGCCCTTGAAAGGAGACTCTGTTTTCGGTGTAGTGGCCGGTACTGTTGTAGTATCGACGAACAACCGTGCCAGGGCCATGGCACTAAGAACGGTGTGAGGTCGTTGCACCAGAATATAAGCTCAAGCGTTGGCGTGAGGCCTCCGATGTAGCAGTCGAGCAGCGCTGGTTCCGAGAGGTGCTCTGTTCTATTGGCGAGGGCAAGGAATTCGGAGTTGTATGTCTCCAAGGAGCCACCCATACTAGCCTGTGTGAGCTTGAACAGTTGGGAGTGAGTACAATCAAATTGAGACGGGCCATATTGAAGTTCAATGGCCTTTGCTAACGTATACCAATCTGGAATACGACCTATCTTTTCCAGCATTTGGAACCATGGGAGGACATCCCCATCGAAGTGCACC
Organism: Vachellia pachyceras; assembly: GCA_025593235.1. Taxonomy (NCBI): domain Eukaryota; kingdom Viridiplantae; phylum Streptophyta; class Magnoliopsida; order Fabales; family Fabaceae; genus Vachellia; species Vachellia pachyceras. The sequence goes on from JANTPZ010142445.1 coordinate 10,814, forward strand.
GAAGCGAGAACCATCTGTTGAGAATCAGGGATGTCATAGTATTTGAAATATTGCTCTTCCTTGAAAATCCACCTCAAAGCGTCTGTGCCGTCGAAGTGAGAGAAGTCTTATTTCACCGTACGAGTCGTGTGCGTGAATGGCTGAGCAAGCTGGGCAAGAGGGATCGCCGACAATGTTGCGGCATGTGGTGATTGTGATGACTGGTCCAATCGAAGGTGGAGACTCTCGACGGACTGTGCTAATGATTGAAAGGTAGTATTCAAATGGTCCAATTGATCGAAACGTCCCTTGGGGTACTCGACAAATTCTGTCATCCTCTTGAGCTCGGCTTGCACTTCCTTTAAGCGTGTGTTCTCTGCCATGACAGGATTCTCCAAGTCGATGAAAGCACCAGATTGTATTGACGCTCACGGACCAAATAATGTGAGAGAATGCGCACGATGGAATTTCTCGATATACTGGGAGTATCAAGCAATGCAGTACTTCATTTTGCAATACAACCAAGAAATACAAGAACAACAAAAGAAGAAATCAAGAAGTACAGAAGGGAAGACAGAATGAAGCAAGAAGTGCAGAAAGAAAGAAAGAATGAAAGACTGGGTATCCACCCACGGACAAGAGGGAGAGAGAGACTCTAATACTAATTCCACAATATCCACACCCACTCGTGTCCTTGCCCTCTATATTTATAGGCGCTAGAGATCCTTGAGCTCACGTAGTTTCCACGTTTTCCTTTTAGCTCGCAGACTTCTTCAAATTCGGCCCATATTATTCTGGACTTGCTCCCTCGTTGGGTCGTGCTTTTCCCCTGTCTCCGTCTGGCTCATTACACATACCTGATCTTATTTATATAGAAATTCATAGCAAACAAACTTTCTTTCTGAACGGTCAGCATGACAGCACCCATGCAGTTCTGCAATAAATGACGAGAGCAGATCACGGACTGCGTTCCTGATATAATCATGTTCATAGAAATCTCATAAGATAAGAAAAAATGCCTGCATACGCACTGACATGGAGATGTAAAATCCCAAGATATGAAATGCAATCATTGAATATGTATATCTATACACGATCGAACTTCCACCATTAAAATATGTGTAATATATTCTTTGATTTTTGCATCAATATTAAAGTTTGAACGTTTAATCGTAATCCAATGATTTTTAGTTACTCCAGGAAACTTTCACCAAAGAATAGTACTCTCTGTTCGTAAGGTGTCACAAGTCCCACATCGGAGAGGCTCGGGAGGGTGCTGGACTATATAAGCGGGTGCGCTGCACACCCTCATGAGACGTCTTTTGGGGGGGAGAGTAATGGCCCCGTGACAAGTGGTATCAGAGCCAGCCCTGAGCCTTCGGGATGAAGCCGCACGCCGCACGCCCGCTGCACGCCCCTGTCGGCGGGGAGAGAGTAATGGGGAGAGGGTAACGGTGCGGGTGGACCCCCCGGACGCCGGCAAGGTTGCCGGTGGGCTCTCGCGGCGAGGTCGCTCGCGAATGGCTGTGGGAGAATGTCACAAGTCCCACATCGGAG
>JANTPZ010142446.1:0-29120 GCA_025593235.1 Vachellia pachyceras
CTGAGCACGTTAAACCGATTAGAAAAGCTTGGTAGCACTAACAGAGAACTTCCATGAAATGTTCACGAAATAGAAATGATCAGAACGAAAAGAAAACTTCAAATGGGATATTGGAAGTACCTCCTCGTTGTTACCATCTGGTTCGGAACGTGGCTCAGTAGCTCTACAAGCAATTTTTCTCTTCCCACTTGATCTTAATTGATAACCATATCATCATTTGAAGCTAAATCAGTTCATTGTGAAATAGAATTCGACTCCCCATCAAAACCAGCATGAGGGAAACAAACCCTTACCGTCGATTCTGAGCTATCTTCAAGCTATTCTGAGAAAACCGCAAATGCCGATAGCCACTGGAAGGAGGCAGGCACGGCTGAAATCGAATATCACAGCAAAAACTGCATTGTGATAGGAGGACGAGATTCCCGCGAAAACTTGCCGAAACACTCATCGTTGAAGCTTCCTTATTTGAATGCACACCTAGCTTTAATTCAGATGAAACCCTATCGCCATTATAGATTGTGAATTTGTCAGAGAAATTTTAAGTTGCAGGGTCTTACAGTCCAAGGGGATGTAACTATTAGGGACGGACCAACAGGATAATTCGTTTTTGCCTTTCGTTGGTTCCTTCTTCGCAGATATTTTCTCCTGTCTCCAGGACATGGAAAGGCTAATTCGGTAAGCGAATCAACATTTGACACGTGTTCAAATAGGGATCAAAATGCTAGATTTCGCCTTCTTTTCTATTTAATCTTTTGAATGAACTCCACGTTGCGCTTTTCAAGAAGATATTGGGCTCAACATGTGACACGTGTTCAAATGTGGATCAAATACTAGATTTCGGCTTCTTTTCTACTTAAGTCATGCTTGCTACGGTGGAAATAGAAATGGAATTCAATTCCACATTGTTAATCTATTGGTACACTTGATAAACTCATGGAATTGATTTCCATATGGAAATCAATTCCATCAAAATGGTAGATTTGGGTTCCATCATACAACTCATGGAATTACCCAAAATTCCATGGAATACCAATTTTGGCACTCCCTCCTCAATCTCTTCGTCGACCTCATCCCCGACGAGATCTCCAGCAACGATCTCCATCACAACGATCTCCGACCATCCACAACGGTGATCTCCGGCCATCCACAATGGCGACGAGATCCTCATCCTCGACGATCCTATTGTAGCTTCTTCGCCAACTCGTTGCCTCATCGCTGACCTCCAGCCTTCCAACGATCTCCAACAAGGATGACGACGATCTCCGGCCAAAGTTGCAAGCTTAGAGCTCGCCGACAAACTTCGACTCGTCTAGATCTATGACTTACCACCGTTGCTTCGATAGGCTTCGACGGCGACCAACGACGATTTTTGCCTCCTTCGATTTCGACGGCGAGATTGAGAGGATGGAAGAATTTAAAAAAATTAATTTAAAAGGGCTTTTAGTTCTTTTCATCTAAAAATCATATTTCATTTCTATGACATACCAAACGTACTCTTAAACCTCATTTCCATTTCCATATCTATTTCCATATCCATTTTCATTTTCATATCCATCGAAATGAATTATACGTACCAAACGAGCCTTCATCTTTTGAATGAACTCCATGTTGCGCTTTTCAAGAAGATATTTGGCTTGTTTGGCTTCTTATTTCCATAAGCCAAACGCATATTTAATAGTATTTTTCGTAAAATGAAATAATTTTCTTTATATATTTATCTTGACTTACGTAAAAGTACTTCTCTACCACGTTCCCAATGGGCACACTTTCTATCCATGTCCATTCAACAGTACCGAAGGTGCATATACAATATATTTATAAAATCTGATGAGAACTCGAACTTGTATTTTAAAGAACTTAGGTCAAAATGTATCAAATTTATCTGAGGTGCCTTCTTTAAAGATTATTTTTAAAAATATTTTCATTAATCTTTTTACATAACTATCTGAGTGACTATGTTGGAATATTGTTAGGCTTAATTAAGAATGGCTCTTTTAAAGATATTTTACATTCTATACAGATTTTCAAGTGTAAGAACCAAATTTGAAGTCAAGTGAGAGCATAGGTATTAAAAGATCAATTTCCCTTCCATATGCATAATCTATAGTATCATCTTTCAAATGCCAATAAAAAATACTTTTGATATAACTAAGATAAAAGAATTGCGTATTTTCATGTCCTATGTTCCCCAAAACTACTACCATGAAGGTCGGGAAAAAAAATCTATAAAGATATACTCTTCTAGTCTTCCTGTCTTAATTTTATTTTTTTGTCGGAAATTCTTGTCTTAATTAGTTATAAATTGTGAAAAAAATTATATATTCACATATAATAAATTTAATAAGTTTAGGAAGAAAACAACACTCTCTATTTCATGAATATAGCAAGAAAATTATATATATTTAAAATCACAGTAACATAGTGCATGTTTGGAAAATTTTTCTTCCAACTGTGTACATAAGTCAAGACAAAAGGCATCCTGAAATATGTAAAAAAACATTTTGAAATTCATAAAAAGCATCTTGAAAATTCGTAAATTCTTCTTGAATTCCGTAAATTCTTCTCAGAATCTGTAGACTCATTTCTCTCAATGAATTTCTAAATACACGTATAATTTGGTCCAATGGGCTGAGAAAATTTCCTTCACGTCCAACTACATTAGTGGGAAGCTAAATTTCCGCCAATTGCACCATAGTTAGACCATGAATTGTTCAACACAAAAAGGGAGAAACTCTAAAAGAAGAGAATTCAACATTATCCCCATATCCAAAAATATATAATTGAGATCAATCTCATGAAATATACAGACCAAATCCTATTGAGAATGAATCTTAATAAAGAAAACAAGAGGGGTTAGCTAATCACATCATGGGGCTTCTCATCCCACCGAATACTAGCTCCATTCTTTAATATAAGAGTGAGTTAATGTTTTGATGTAATAAAAAAATTCAATAAATCACTTAATTATAACATACATTTTGAAATATTTATATTTATTGATAGATTGTATATCATATTACAAGCCAAACAAATTAGTTTAAAAAATGATAGATAAATTAATTAATTTGATTCCTTAATCTCTTCAAAGAAAAAAAAAAGTCGAACAAATTATTATATTAAACAACAGACGTAGTATTTACTTGCTCTTAGGCAATTGAGGAGCTGGGGAATAAGTTACATCATTCTCATCATCTGCAATCTGCATCACTACAAATCCATCCCCAGAACGGTTTACGCCTCTAGATAGAATCATTGGAAGCCTCACTTGCTTAGCATTCACTCTGTTGTTGTTGCTGCTGCTTTCAATGGCATCATCGCCCACAGAAATTCTCACATTTTCTGCCTCTACTTGGATTTGAGTTGAATATTCATCATTTCTCCATTAGTGATCCGTCCATAGCACGGTTTACGCCTCTTGATAGAAACATTATCGCGAAGTTGTGAAGATTGAATCAGGGTCATTCTCTTATTTTCTGCATTCACTCGGAGTCAAGTTGAACTCTCATCATCTTCGTCTCTATGATCAATCCATCCATAGCACGGCTTTGGCCTCTTGATATGAACATTGCCATGTTGTTGCGAAGATTGAATCACTGGAAGCCCCACTTTCTTAGCATCCACATGTCTGTTAATAGAACTGTCCACAGACATTCTCGTACTACCAAACGTGATCTTTAGCGTTTCTTGAACTAGCTTTTCATCAAATCCATATGGACGCATGGCGTCAATTGCAGCATCTGTTCTCGTACTACCCAGGCGTGATCTTGCTCTGCAACTAAATTGAGAACTTGGGTAAGGAAGGGGAAATGCGAGACTGCTGAGAAAGGAATTATGTGTTCGCGGCGGGAAACAAAGAGGGAAACAGCAAAATTTAGAAGGTAAAGTAAACAGAGGGTTAAACAAAGACGGAAACGAGGGAGAAACGGATAATTGAAGAACTGTTCTGGTTCGGCCTCTTGACTGAAGAAAGTGGCGTTAGTCAAGACACACACTATATTCATCGAATAATGTAAATATATATACAAAAGGTAATGGAGATCAGTTTGGATGCTATATGATTCTGATCTTCCGCAATATCAGTGCGGATAATGCGTAATGGTAATCAGTAGTAATGTGTGTGCGAGATTAATGGAGTATGACGATTAGTGGTTGATGCATGCGAGATACGCTCACGTGAACAGTGAGTGTGCGTGATCTGTGTGGACTGATTCATTATTCCATTACTCCCTCTCAAGTTGACGCATGGAGGTTGGAAATGCCCAACTTGGCAAGCAGTACGTGCAGACGATCTTGGCCTAAAGGCTTCGTGAACATGTCAGCCAGCTGGTGTTGTGAAGAAATCTTACGAGGTGCGATCTCGTTCGACTGGATACGCTCACGGACAAAATAGCAATCCATTTCAACATGTTTAGTTCACTCGTGAAATACAGGATTGGCTGCGATATGTAGCGCCGCTTGGTTATCACAATAGAGTGGTGTTGGCCCTACGCAAGGAGAACCTAGTTCATGCAGAAGCCATCGGAGCCAAACAACTTCGCTTACAGTTTTGGCCATCGCCCGATACTCAGCCTCCGCAGATGATTGAGAGACAACGTTTTGTCTTTTAGTTCTCTAAGATATAGGGGATCCTCCGAGAGAGACGAAGTAGCCTGTACAGGATCGTCGAGTAACTGGGCACCCACCCCAATCAGCATCGCAATAAGCCGTAAGTCCCAGTCCACCCGAGCTCCTAAGGACGACACCTTGTCCGGGGTTGCATTTCAGGTAGCGTAGTATACGCTCAGCCGCGTCCATATGCATCTGAGTTGGCGCACAAGTGAATCGACTTAATGTGTTGACAGCGTAGGTGATGTCTGGGCGAGTGATCGTTAGGTACTGCAACCTGCCAATAAGTCAAGAGAAACGTGCAGAATTAGTGGGCGGATCTTCTTCCTCATCATTGGGTCGGAGCCTACATTTTTGTTCCATGGGGAAAGCACTAGGATGACACCCCAACATCCCACATTCTCTAAGGATATCTAGTGCATATTTTCGCTGACTTAGTATGAAACCACCTGTGCCTCGAGCTATCTCAATCCCGAGAAAATATTTTAGAGGTCCCATATCTTTTATGCTAAAATGCTTATGTAGACATGATTTTACATGTTGCATGTGCCCATCGTCATTACTTGCAAGGAGGATGTCATCCACATATATCAATATTATAGTAAAGATCTCCCCTTTTCGATATATGAATAGAGAGTGATCTGCATGGGATGCTTGAAAACCATATTGATTGAGTGCAGATGTGAATTTACAGTAACAATTTCGTGAGGCTTGTTTCAGGCCGTACAGAGACTTCCTCAAGCGACAAACCATGTCCTTCCCTTGATTCCTGAATCCTTGAGGAATCTTCATGTAGACCTCCTCTTTAAGGTCACCGTGAAGAAACGCATTGTTGACGTCTAGCTGGTGTACCTTCCAACTTTTCTTAGCAGCAAGAGCCAGTAAGCATCGAACAGTAACTAACTTAGCAACGGGGGCGAAAGTTTCATGAAAATCCACTCCTTCCCGTTGAGTGAATCCTTTGGCAACTAGACGTGCTTTGTGCTTATCGATATCCCCATTCGGTTTGAACTTTGTTTTGTACACCCATTTGGAATCTATCGCGCGTTTGCCAGGGGGAAGCATCTCAACAGTCCACGTTCCATTTCGTTCTAAGGCTGCTATTTCATGTTTCATGGCAGCTCTCCAATGAGCCTGTTTGTTGGCCTCAAAGAAGCTAGTTGGGTTATTGTGGGCATCAATCGCAGCAAGGAATGCTCGATGGCTGGGCGAGAACTTGTCGTAAGATACAAAATTACACAGGGGATGCTGTGTTGAGCTACTGGGAGAAGTGACAAGGTCATGAGGATGCAAGGACGCTGGCAGATCAGTTTCAAAGTTTGCAAGACGTTGAGGGCGTTGGCGTCAGCGTTGAGGTCGTGTGATAGTATTTTCACGTAGGGTGACATTCTGACTAAGGTTTGGATTGAAAGATTCATCAGCTTCCCGTGACATTGGACACTGGGAATCATGTACATTTGAATTGTGGTCAACCTCAGCCCTTCCATTGTCTGATCCAGTATTTTCAATAGTTGCATCAACCATCCCATTGGAAAACTCCTCAGCATCAAAATAAGGTGGTATATTGTGTTTAGTTGAGGGACTCACGTCCTCTGTGACTTGCTTGAAAGGAAATCTGGTTTCAACAAAGGTGACATTCCTTGAAACAGACATTCGTCCATTATGTAGATCATAAAGCATATAACCCTTCTGAGTCTGTGGGTATCCAAGAAAGACACAGGGCGTCCCTCGTTCAGCAAATTTGTTGTTGGGCTTGGGGTTGTGCATGTAAGCCAGACAACCAAATACACGTAGGTGCTCATAGTTTGGCCTCTTTCCCATTATGATCTCGTAAGGGGTTTTATGGGACACTGCTTTGGATGGTAGCCTGTTAATGAGATGCACAGCTGTCAAGACGCATTCTCCCCAAAAATGAAGAGGTAACCCAGATTGGAATCGAAGAGCACGGGCTGTTTTGAGAATATATCTGTGTTTACGCTCTACGACGCCATTTTGTTGGGGAGTGTGTGGGCAAGTGGTTTGGAAAATAATTCCCTTTGCTGCATATAGTTCTAACAGAGGGCGTGACTGAAACTCTCCACCATTATCTGTGCGAATTCTTTTAATTTTCCCATTAAACTGGGTTTCTATCATGGAGATGAAAGCAGGTAGTAAGTGTTTAACATCAGATTTATTCTTCATTAAATAAACCCACACTCCTCTACTAAAATCATCAACAATAGTCATGAAGTAATGTGCACCAGTAAGTGAGGAAGTTTTGTAACCACCCCAAATGTCACAGTGGATCATCTCAAAACAGCATAAAGACTTAATGGAACTATCAGGAAAAACAAGTCGTGTCTGCTTAGCTCTAATGCAGGAATCACAGAAATTCAAGTTAGCAGCAAAAGAATCAGGGAGAAAAGACATTTTCTTCATCTTTTCAAATGGTGGATGGCCCAATCGATTGTGTCAGAGTTGTGGATCCTTAATGCTGCTCGCAAGACAAGCCAATCGTCCAGCATCTGCAAATCCAAACACATATAGCCCATCGCGTTCCTCAGCCACGCCAATCGTCTTCTTCGAGATGTAGTCCTGTATGAGACAGATATTTCCAACGAGAATTACGCAGTAGTTATGGTACTGTGACAGTAACTTACTGATGGATAATAGATTGCAGTGAAAATCTGGAATATAGAGAACTTTTTTTAGATGCAAGTCTGTCGTTAACACTGCTATCCCTATGCCTTCGACATGAGCACTTTGACCTGTAGGCACTTTAACGGGTAATTGATTTACTGCTTTAACAACGTGGGTAAGCATCTTGGGATCGCAAGAGATGTGATCCGTGGCACCTGTATCTAGAACCCATGTGTTATGGAAATCGAGAGTACCTGCCATGTTTGCTCGTGGCTCTGGTGCATTAACGTCATCATCTTCCTTGTTGATGTACTGCAAGAGGCGTGTAAACTGGTCAGAAGTGAGACCAGGGATTGGGCTCTCAGAAGTGGTAACTTGGGCTGCTCTTGACGTGGTGCACCTATCACCCCAAGAACTTGATTTTTCTTTACGACCTCGTGTCCCTTTTTTCCAATCAGAGGGGTAGCCAATTATTTCATAGCATTTATCCTCAGTGTGTCCAAGCTTTCTGCAATAAGTGCATTGAGGTCTTTCTTTTCGCCCATTCTTGTCCAGGTGATCCTTAGTTCCAGTCTGGACCTGGAATGCAGCTGGTTCAAGGGTGACGTGATTCATGGCTGACACCAAACGCTGCTGCTCATCCTCAGCAACCAGATGATAGGCTTGTCCCAAACTCGGGCTTGGCTGCATGCTAAGGATCTGGGTTTTGATGGTATTGAAACTCTCATCAAGGCCCATGAGAAAGTCATACAATTGCTCTTGCTCCTTCATCTCCGTAAGTTGTTTGGCAATGTTGCACTTGCATGTACCACAGTTGCATTTTGGCCAAGGAGCGATTGTTTGGATTTCATCCCATAATCCTTTTAGTTTAGTGTAATATGCAGGTACGCTGAGCTTTTCTTTACGCAGCATCGCTACTTCTCATCGAAGTTCATAAGCCCGTGGCGCATTGCCCTTGCCGAAGCGTTCTGCGAGATCAGTCCATACTTCACTCGCTGTCTTCGCATATCGTACGCTGGAACGGACGTCCTTATGCATGGCGCTTTTCAACCAGCCTTTGACCATTGCATCACAGCGCATCCAGTGGTGAAGATCGGGAGACTCGACTGTCGGCATCGCCATCGATCCATCAACAAAGCCGACTTTGTTCTTGGCATACAGCGCATTCATCATATCGCTGGCCCATTCTGCATAATTCCCTTCAGTGAGAAGTTCCCCCACATAAAGTTGACCGGGGTTGTCAAAAGGATGAAGATAGTAAGCAGAGTTGGGGTCTCCTCTCTTGTCGGCGCTGGTGGTGGCGTCAGTGTTTTTCTCACTGCTCATCTTGCTAGTCACAGAGATTGCAGAGAACGTTGCCGCAGAGAACGTTGCCGCTCTGATACCATGAAGAAAGTGGCGTTGGTCAAGACACACACTATATTCATCGAATAATGTGAATATATACAAAAGGTAACGGAGATCAGTTTGGATGCTATATGATTATGATCTTCCGCAATATCTGTGCGGATAATGCGTAATGGTAATCAGTAGTAATGTGTGTGCGAGATTAATGGAGTATGACGATCAGTGGTTGATGCATGCGAGATACGCTCACGTGAACAGTGAGTGTGCGTGATCTGTGTGGACTGATTCATTAGTCCATTAGATTTGTCTCAAAGAGAATCGAGTCGTTTCACTCAACCGAATAATATTAATCACCCCCGTTAGTTATTTACTCATTTATTTTTAATGGATTTCATTTTTTTTGAAAATCACTTCTAATAAAAAGTGCTTTTAATATAATAAAAATATAAAATAATTTCTTTCCCCCATAAAAATCAATAAGTCTAAAAATTACCTTTTTAAAAAACATAAATAAATAGAAAACTAATGAAAAAGTATTAAAATGTACGATGATTGGACTTATAGCAGTATATAAACATTAATTCTATCGGTTTTAACCAGATCATTGGAGGTTTAAAAGTTTCTGAAATTTTTTGAAATTATTTTCTATTAATTTACACACACACACACACACACACATTTGAATCGTTCTTGTAATAGATTGTTGATTTCCTGTTGGCGTTTTACAAGTAACAAATGAAAATACAAAAGGATAGAAGTCAATTTCCCAGAACAATATCTATCTACTTGTGTCTCTTCTTACAACCATATTGTTCTGCCATGGCAAAAATTCATGGTTCTAGGTGCATAATATTAGTGTAATTCAATTCATCACTATGGCAATGCACAAACCTCAAGCCATCATAACGCCAATCTTTAGCGCACCAACAAGTTCATCCCGAATTAAATCATGCAAAACGAACTGTTTATTAAAATTGATTAAAATGGTAAATATGGTGCGTGTATATATATGTAATTTTTTATTTAAACATACCCTTAATTATAGAAAGGATAAGTGAGAGAAAAATGAACAGGAAAAATATGAGAGAAAATTAGTGGAGAAAAAAGACAAGGGGAACATATAACTATTAGGAATAAAAATGAAGAATGCTACCTATATTCTTGTCAAAATATAGATTTCCTCCTCCACATTCGATCATCAAGACGTAGATCCGTACCCTTTTCTAATACAACGCGACCAAGCTAACTGATAAGTGTCCTAATCCGCAGCTTTTATGAAGAGGGTTTGGACTTTTTGGTTTGTATTTTTCAAACGTGAGACATTGAAAAAAGGCGTGCTCCGTCCCCTTTGCCATTTGACTTCAAACAACCGATTTGCTTCACAATTAATTATTCTCTTCTCCCACTTTCGCAGCAACAGTTCACATTTAAAAAAGGGTAAAGTAGCATTTTTGCCATCAAAGTATATACGTTGAGCATTGAGTATCTGAAAGTTTTCTTGGGATCAGATTCACCCTGGAAGTATACAAAATATATCTTTTTCACCTGTAACAATGGATCTTTAATGGACGCTTTTTTTATTCAAATGAGGCATATGTTATTCGAATGAAGGCCTCATTTTCAACATATGCGATCTAGAGATGAAGATATAAATTTGTGTATATATCAAATGGTTGTAACTTCTTTGTTTCATCTCTAAATTTGACAAATGACTCATTGTTGGAAAGAGCTTTGAGTCTACTTTTAAATATAAGAAGTTTGAAATCAATTGGATAAATGGTTTAAGAGATATCATCAAAAAATTGAGCATATATTGTATATGCTCAATTTTTTTGATGATATCTCTCAAACCACATATACCATGGTTGTGAAACTTGTTTCATTTGAAAGTAGACTCAAAAGGTTTTCCAATGATAGGTCATTCTTTAAATTTGGAGTTCAAATGAAGAAGTTATAACATTTTTAAATTAGACTTTCTAAACCACACGTTTCATTAAAATGAGTTTTACATTCATTCAAATGAAGGTCAAACTCATTCGAATGAGTTTAAACTTTCTAAACTGCGCGTTTTTCAAAACTCATTCGAATGAGTTTCAAGTTCATTCAAATGAATAGTAGATATTTTAAGACTCACCTTAAAGTTTCATTTGAATAAGTTGAAGATAAGACGTTTAATTCGAATGAAAAAATTTGAATGAGTTTCTTAATCAAGTACCAAGTTAATTCTAAATGACGGTAACTTCTTCATTTCTAAATTTGACAAATGACCCATTGTTGGAAAGTCCTTTGAGTCTACTTTCAAATAAAATAAGTTTGAATATAAAAGTCGGCTAATTCTTTGGCTGAAAATTGTGCTTAATCATATATAAGAACTAAGAATGTAAAAGGAAAATCAGCAATGTTGCCATAAAATGATAAATAAATTGAAACAAAAACAAAGTGACTAACAAAAATAATATGATGGAGAATAATGGAAACTTTTATTGCCTAACACCAAAAAAGAATTAGAGGGGTAATGCTAGCTGACACGTGGCTCATTTTACAGCAAGATTAGATTGGAGAAGTATAAATTTCCAGTCAAAGATTGAACCTGATTCTATTGGGTGATTTTCATTTAATTACTCGAAAAAAATCTTACCAAATACAGGAGAAAGAAAATAATTAATAAGCTCCGGTCAACAAGGGACTTTCAAAGATAAAATGGAAATAGTGCAGTCAAAATTCATGGGTTTTTTTTTTTGCTTCTGAAGAACTTTCAAAGTCATCAATACTTTTAAGCTTTCGTGTTCAATACTTTTGCCAGTTTTTTAAACACCTTGACTAAAAGATAGTGATTTTACATGCGTATCGTTTAGATGGTCTAGTGATTTACTATGATTTGAATTTGGATATGTCGTACGCATTTTTGTCCTAACATATTTAAATCACTAGTTATTTAATTTCTTCTTATGGGAAAGAAGTGTGTAACAGTAACGGTTTTATTAATGGATTTTATTTCATGCCGAAACTTGAAGTAAACTATATACGGAAGCACAAACCAATAATTTAATGTAAGCACTTTAATTCACTTTAATTTGAGATTAGGTATATGCCAAACAACTGAAACTTTATTTATAATGCTTTTTTCCTTCTGAGCCGCATGATAACATATATCTCAAAAGATTACACGTTCGCATGGAAAAATTGCCAACCAAAAGCTTATGATTAGTGATTACCCAAACTATGTTTTAACATAATAAGCATGATTTATGATATAGTTCACATGAACAGTACAACATATCCTTTGTAAAATTTTTGACTCACGCTACTATCACTAGTGCAAAAAATTGATTTTTACGACAGTCTTTATATACAAGCTGCTGTAGGGAATCGGTGAAGAAAGTCTAGTTCATTCTACATTGATTGTTGATCCCTTGTAAAATGGCCTTTTAACGCATAATGAATAATGGGTAAAATTGTTCATCGCATAAAAAATTTAATAAGACGATCTATAAATATGATAAAATAAAACCTTATCTTTCTATCCTATCAACAGAATCAGAGTTGTAGTTGAAAATTATGCGTCAACTAATTATTCAGCTGCTAAATTTATTGTTGGTGGTTGTACGTGTACGTGGCTCAGAACAGAATCACATCGCAGATTCGCAGTGCCTTTGGATAATGGAAACCTTAATACCTAACAAAAGAAGAAGATGATGATGAAGAAGAATTTTAGCTAAAGCAGTGCACAATAAGGGCCAGTCAGAGACTGCCTGATCCTATTTAGTGATTTTAGTTAAATTACTCGCAAAGCTTATAATTACGAAATACAAGAGAAAGAAAAGCAATTGAGTTGACTCAATCACTTCAGTCAACTTAAATAATTGTGATCTTCAAAGATATGAGAATAATAATATAAATATAATGCAGTCAAAATTCCTTTTTCTTTATTACGAATAGATTAACCCCTTTCACCGGTTTAATTAGCTTAATTGGTTTAGGTGGTCAGGTAGTTTAATTAGGATTTCGAACTGTTACACTACTCAATTAGGAAACCACCATGAAAGTACCAACCAACAATTTAGCGAGAATTATGTCTAATAATGATAGATTTATAACACTTGAAATGAAATATATTTAAAGTGTTGGATTATTCATAATTAAATTTAATTTTCAACTCTTTAAACAACTAAACTCTTTTAATACTATACGTGGTCTTTAATATAAAAGCTAATTGATTTTTTTGTAGAAATCAAAAAAATAAATATATCAATTATAGCAATTATTCTAAAATACTTATGTGTATAATTAGATTACACATCAACTTATAAGTCAATAAAATTACTTTGGAAAATATCGATAAATATATCAGTCAATTAATTTTCTTAATCTCGACAAAAAATGTTAACTTCTAATATTAATGATCAGAGGTAGTATAATTTTCTTTTCTTAGTTTTTATGTGATCTACGTTCATTCATGTTTTTTTTATTTTGCTAGCATAAGTCTATTTTCTACTAGAAGCCATCACATTTGAGGTACGATCAAACCCTAAATGTGCACACTTCTTACAATAAGATTTTGGACATTAATTTGTTTTGTGGTAATATATTAATTCCTTTCACTAGACCCAATTTATATTTCAATGTCATGTGTATTACTTGTAGTGTTTGGAAATAGTGTTAGGATATCAAATTTCTATTTTAATATCAAATATTACATTCAATATCAAATTATTTTAAAAATGTAATAAGTTTTCAATTCTTACAGGTAATTAAAAAGAAAAAAGAAGCAGTGAGCGAACATAATTAATTACAATTACTTGTAATAAAAAATATTTTTTAAAAGCCACGATTATCTGAAAAGATACTAGTCCAACATAAACATTTTCCTCACTGTGAAAGAACTAGCTTCATGTGAAGAAATCGAATCTATGATGACCGATTTGTTTGTTACTTTAAACTATAATTGGCTTGTAGCACAAATTCTGTAAATCGTAAAATCAATTCAAAGCTTGGAGCATATTTATTTCTACAGTTAGAGTTGAGGTTATAAATAACATAAAGACATCTTGTTTTGGAGATGTCTTCTCTTTGCTACGCTTCTTCTACCTCTTCTTTAGTCTTCTATAATTATTTTACACGAGCAAACTCACTCTCACAACTTTGTCTAAATGAATCTGTTTAAAATTAAAAGCAGATTTAGCATAGAAAGTGATGGTATAAATTAATATTGAATGGTTTGCACTTCAAAAATTATGAACTTTTAAGAGTTGCAAATAGACAGTACAATTAATTGAGGAAAAAACTTCATTCATTTGCAGTAGTTATATTGAAGCATTTTCTTGATAAATCCAATCCCTCTTTCTTTGATAAAAATATAAATTCAAATACCTACAAACACGCATTGCATGAGATTCAATTTATTACTGTATCTCTCGCAGACAAAATCCGATGATCTCAAACATTGACGAGCACACGCACACACTCAGACATATATATTTACTTTGAGAGGGAAAGCTTCTGTGCAACGAAGCATTTGAAAAACTCCATAGTTTTTTCAGAGAGGCGTCTGAGTGCAGAAACAAGCAAGGGGAAGGCAAGATGGAATTCCTAGACAGTGGTGAGGGTAAAGGAGGAGAGAGCTCCGGCCAAGAGGACGAGGTTGGAGAAGATGCGGCGGTAGAGGGCGGATTCGGCAGAGGCGTGGATCTTCTTCTCGAAGGCAAGCCCTAGACAGTGCATGCATGTAGCCACTAGGAAGATCCACATGGTGACAACACTTCACTGTCGACCTTCTTCTCATTCTCCTTGTTGTATCGAGTCTGCTCAGAGCTGCTAGAACTGGAATGCTACAGTGATAAGCTTATATAATCTTAAGTAGTAGAGCGAACGTTGGGCCCGAGGTCTTTTTGGGCCCCAACATGCATGTACCCCCGCCCCATCTTCTCCTCTCAATTAATCTCGCCCTCTCAACTGTAAAAGCAAGATCCTATGACTACTTGTATGCAACCTAGACATGACACGTAAGTTATAGAAACCAACCGACAACAGACAGAATCCTCTGCTAAATCTTATAGATATGCTCCCCCACATTCGATCATCAAGACATAGATCCGTACCCTTTTCTAATACGACGCGACCAAGCCAACTAATAATTGTCCTAATCCGCAACCTTTATGAAGAGGGTTGAGACTTTTGTGTGTGTGTGTGTGTGTGTGTTTTTTTTTTTTTCCAAACGTGATGAGTTGAATATTGAACAAAGGCGTGCTAAACCTTTGCCATTTGACTTCAAACAACCGATTTGCTTCACAATTAATTATCTCTTCTCCCACTTTCGCAGCAACAGTTCTCATTTTAAAAAAGGCAAATAGATGCTCCCTGTAACTTCTTTTTAATAAAATATTTTTCAATAAAATTGTTACTTTTTAAAATTTTTCTCATTATATGTTATTGGAAAAATCTCATACGTACGTAAATTAAAATAAAAACCGGATCGGTTTTCTCTTGTAAAGTGATCCAGCTACTTCAAGACCTTACTCTCAGTTTCGTATTGTTCCTTGTTTACTACTAAAAAGGAGAAAAATATATTGTTGTAAAATAAAGGGGTATGATGTAAAAGGGATATCCACAATAAAGGGATTTGATGTAAAATAAAGGGATGAGTAGACAACAGAGAATCTCCCCATTTGTGCTGGCGTTGTAAAATAAAGGGATTTGATGTAAAAGGGATGAATAGACAAGAGAGGCAAGAGAGAATTGGAGACAAATGGGGATATTCTCATTCACATGATATCTACAACATGTATTACATAACTTTATATGTATAGGCTTTTAAGCTTAATCAAGGGTTACATAGAATAAATAAAGGGAAAATCAGCCTTAGGTCCCAAGGAGGCAAAAAAAAGTAAATAGTCCCAAGGAAGTAAATAATTGCTGTCAGGTCCCATGGGACCTTTTAATGGTTAATTGTGTTTTGTTAAAGTCCAAATTGCCCTTGACTCATTTGAAAGAGAGAGAAATGAAAACAGGGAACAAATATATCTTCGGGCTGAGATTCTAATGGTGGAGAATGAGCTTTTCGGGCTGTTTTTATCTAATTCAGTACCTTATCATGCAGCTCCATCTGAGCAGTTAATGACTAGTTCCCAACAGACGAAATCTACTCCTGAGAAGTTCGGGGGGCATATTTTACAGGCATTTGAATCTGTCCTTGGATCTCCGGTAACGTTACAAATTAGGTGTGAACCAGACAGAGATGCAGCATCAGGGTCCCAACTCCCTCTTATATTGCCTTCCACTAACGATAGTTTTGTGGAAAAGAAAAAGAGTGAAATCGTAGAAGAAGCAGCTTTCCGAAGGACCGCAAGAAAAATGAGCGGCAAGTTGATGTTAGGAAAAAGCCAATTGTGACTTCACACTTAGAAATAAGAAGGCTCAGGGAACAAGGTTAGATTCGAAGCCTTGTGAAAAGTAAGGTATCTCTTGCTCATGTAATCCAGCAGGCAGAAGGACATACGCAGCATAGTGGGTGGTCAAAATGCAAAGCAGTTTCCATTACTGAAAAGCTTGAACAAGAAAATCTGTATGTCTTCTCTTTCTAACATTTTCCTCTTATGACCATTACTATCGTTTATAGCTACCTATAGATTGGACGAGTGGTTTATAGCTTGATATTTTAGGATAATACGAGGATACAATCGGAGGTCACAAGATAAGTATCATGTCTTCATATTTTACTTGAACAGGGGTCATTAGTAAGGATTAAGGAGTATCATGTTGATGGAGAGAAGGGTTATTTGATTGCCTTGTGAGTTGACTTACTAGCAAGATGTCTGATGAATTGAAGATATTTTGAACATAGTACCAAAAACAGAGAGTTGTTATTGCATCCCATACTTGCAGATGAACAGGAGTTTCTCACTACTAGAAAAATCTTATTTAGCGACGGAAAATCCGTCGTTAAATGGCTATTTTCCATCACTAAAATGAGGGTCGCTAATATTTTTCGTCGCTAAATGAAAATTTCTGAAGGAAAATAGCCATATAGCAACAGATTTTTCCGTTGCTAAATGACATTTTTCTAGTAGTGTCTAAAGGTGATAAATTTTGAATCAATTATGGAAGAATGAATCAATATGGAAGGATACAAGCAGAGATTTGTTTGCATAAACTATTATATAGTTATGTAGGAGTTTTCTTGAATCATATGCTAGAAGTTTGTGTAGATTTTAGGATTTAAGGGTTAAGGTTTAGCTGATAATCCACATAATTGTCCAAATTAAACTATATGTGTCAATTTTGAAGTTTTATGTTTTTGATATGTTTTAATGTACATGAGGATATTATCATTGCTGATATATTCATTTACATTTGCAGCTCTCACGTTTGAAGTTCACTTTGACATTTGATAGAAGCACATTCATGGACCTTATAGATGATGAAGGGGTTGAACATTTAATTAAATTCAATGGAGAAAATGGACATGTTTATGTAGAAGAAAATGGGAGTTGTTGGGATTGTTAATGGCAGCTGGTAGGGTTGTACGTGACAATTGCTTGGGTTGTAAGTGACAGCTGCTGGGGTTGTTAATGGCAGTTGGTGAAGTTGTAAATGGCAGCTGCTTGGGTTGTCAATGACAGCTGCTCGGGTTATAAATGGGAGCTGCTGAGGCTGTTAATGGCAGCTACTGAGGTTTTTGGTGACAGCTGCTTGGGTTGTAAATGGGAGCTGCTGGGGTTGTCAATAACAGCTGTTGGGGTTGTCGGTGACAGCTGCTTGGGTTGTAAATGGGAGCTGCTGGAGTTGTTAATGGCAGCTGCTGGGGTTGTCAGTGACAGCTGCTTGGGTTATAAATGGTAGCTATTGGGGTTGTTAATGACAGCTGCTGGGATTGTCGGTGACAACTGATTGGGTTGTAAATGGGAGCTGCTGGAGTTGTTAATAAAAGCTGCTGGGGTTGTCGGTGACAACTGCTTGGGTTGTAAATGGGAGCTGCTGGTGTTGTCAATGACAGTTGCTTGGGTTGTAATTAAGGCTGTTAGGGTTGTTAATGAGAGCTGCTGGGGTTGTTAATAACTACTGGAGTTGTCAATGACCAATATCAATAAACTAGACAGCATGGTAGCATCACGCACAAGTGAACATAAAATTACAAATAATATTATAACTAATAAAACCATTTTTACACTTCATAAGTAGCAATGAATTTACAACCCGAAAGGAACAACTAAATGTGTACAATTAAAAAGGGTAAAGGAACAACTAAATGATATTACAAAACCAGCTATGTCAAAGAGATCAAATAGTACCCTCTTGAGTATGAAGAGGATAGCCTTAAATTCTAGCTAACCCTCAACAGAGAAGTGCTTGACAGCCAAATAGTCTTCCCAGTCATTAGTAAGAAACAGACACCAAACTGCCCAATCATGCTCACATTAGCACTACCAGCTAGAGCCTCCATGAATTCTTTGGTTCCAGACCTTACAATGGTACCAAGGTTGTTCACCAAATCTAAAAAATCAATTCAAAACCGTTGATTAGAAATGATAATATATAAGTATATCACATGGAAATTTGGTAAAATCACCATTTCTTGCCAGCTCTTTAGTCATTAACTTGATACGGAAATTTTCTCCTTTAGCCAGCTTTTTGCACTCTGTAAGTTTGGATAAATAAAATGTAAGTTCACAACACATTCAAACACATTTTTCTTCTTTTGTTTCATTCTTGCTCTGAATACTTCCATCACTATATAGAAAAACCTATTTAATTAAGGCTAAATTACATGTACCATAAGGCTAGCAAATTTGAGTTTATGCATGTAGTCTTTAAAGTTTAGAGAGGTTTATTGTAAAATTTTAAATATTGGAGAAATTATTTACAATGACATAAAGTTCATTGGGTTTCGTAAAATTTAGCTAAATTACAATGATCTTTGCTATAGTTGACAACAAATTCAGCTGGTATGGTAAAGTACATAAAAAATATGAGATAAATATAACGGGTCTAGAGACATTCACCTTTGCAAGCTCTGCTGGTGGCATCTTGTCTCCATTGCTAAGCCAACCATCCTGCAGCTTCTTGTATGCCTCATTGATCTTCCCTTGCTTCTCACATAATACGTGCCTTGCTGTAGCAAACAAAAAGCCAAAGGGAAATATCAATAAAAGAATAGATTAATGAAGACAGTGCTTATACATTTTTCTATAACAAGTACTCAGACAGGAAAGAAGTTGCTACCTTTGACATAGGTGCAGGTACCTAGCCCATCAGCACCCTTCCCACCTCCCTTACCCATAGAAGCATTCTCATCACTTCCACTTGCTGCCTGTTTCCCCTTTCCTTTTGAGGACTCCTTAGGCTTTGAATCCTTTCCCATGCCTCTGAGCAACTAATTAATTGTTTTGTTTCACTGAATAAGTAAAGCAAAATCTTTTCAGTTTACAAACAAAAGTAGAACTTGGAAACAACAACACCATCATAATGGCTTGCTGGATTAAAAACACATGATTCCCGAGCTGTTCTGGGAAACAAGTTTCAGATATCAAGGATTACACATACACACGTGTAAGACAAAATTCTTGACATCAGTTTAATGGCATACATAAAATAGCAAAAGAAGGCTTCATGCATGCTTCAGTGAAATGGTGGACACCATCTCATACATATGTCGAGAATGAGTTAAAAGTTATAAATATAATCCAGGTAATTAAAGAAAGGAGCTATATGAATTATAGTAATTGAAGATTCATCCTGATCAGTGCAATGGTCACCCCACAAGAAAGATACTATAGAATCTTAACTGCAAGTTCAAAAAAACATGGTTATACTTGATCAAGAACAAAGATCAAAATGCAAAAGTTATACTTGACATGTGATCTTTTGCATCACTTTTTGTAACAGTGAACACTACATGGCAGATTGACCAGATCTTCCGATCATTCAAATCGGTACCTCAAAAAATTATGAGTCCAAAGTATCAATGATAGTGACCTCCGCCTATATAGTAATAATGATAATGATAAGAAGAAGCAGTAGCTCAAGCAAAACAGAAGCACGGATGCTAGTTGCCAACAAATTGAGGAATTCCCCCGGGGCCTGTTAGGGGGAGTACGGGTTTCCCAGTTAATCAGAGCGCTGGACATGCCTACAAGCCCTAAAATGAAAATCTAACTGAACCGCTGCAAGAAGCGGCATTCCATAATGCAGAAATAATTCAACGGAAAGCACAATTCGAAAAGCAAAAACTGTAAAGTTATGACTAATGGCAACTAACACTGACCGCACAGAAAGTTCTAATTCATTCCAGTGAGCATATTTAAAACAAATCATTCCAAAGAATCAGCGCCAAAGTATAGAGAACAAATATATCACGATAAGAGCGACAGCTTCACGGCGAGCAGAGCGACGGGTTCACAGTGACATCGACGGCTTCAGGCGAGTGGAGCGATGGGCTTCAGGTGATTTTTAGCTTTGAGAGGCGGCTCCACTTTTTTCAGCTCACAATCTCCCGTCTCACTATTCAAATCAAAACCATTGATAAGGGTAGTTTGGACTTTGTTGAAACACAATTAACCATTAAAAGGTCCCATGGGATCTGATACTAATTGTCAGATTGTTTGGGACCTTTTAATGGTTTTTTTGCTTCCTTGGGATCTCTTTCTCATTTTCCCATAAATAAATTATCATAATGATATAATATGTAACCACAAAACTCCTAAAAGCTATTCATAAAAGAGGTTATGAGTGTGAGATATGGAAGATCAAAGGTTCATGGATATCCTCATAGATAATGTTTATAACACTCCCCCTTAAATGTCCATAAACAAATATTGTGCCTTATTAAAACCTTACTAGAACAATCCCAGTGAAGGAAAAAGAGTACACAATCATATTTAAGCTTCCCCATTCAAAACATTATCAGGAAAATTGTGAGACAAAACTTTTATTAAGGAAAAGAGTACATCGTAACTTTACTCCCCCTGATGATTAATATCACTCACTGATGACAATATCACTCATTATCATCAAAACATATTTCTTGAATACGAATCTCATCAATGATTTTCCAGATAGTTAATATTATTTGCATCTAAACTACATAAATGAGTGATTTTCCAGACAATATCACTCATTATCATTAAAAAACGCTTTTAATGATCATAAAAAAAATATAGAATAATTCCTTCCCCCATGAAAATCACTAATTATAAAAATTACCTTTTTTTTAAAAAACTTGAATAAATATAAAAGTAATGAAAAAGTATTAAAATGTACGATATTTAGGCTTATAGCTGTAATATCCGCATTTCTGTAACTTAAATTAAAGGCTAGATCGGTAAATTACGTGATAATCTAAGGCCTATAAATAAGGAAAAATTAGAGGAAAATGCCTAAAGGAAAGAAATATCATAATTGACTAAGTCCTTAATCTTGAAAAGTCTAAGTGAAAATGACTAAGGTAAAATGGTCATTTGGCCTATATGGTAATAGCAAAATGATAATTTTAATTAAAAAGGCATAGGGCGCAAAATGTCATTAAATAATAAGGACATTTTGGTAATTTGGTCAAAAGTCAACTAAAAAGTTAAAGTTGACCAAAAATGTCAAAAGTCAACCTAGGGTAAAGTTGAAATTAAGAAAAAGTAGAAAAAGGTGATAGTATTTTGATAATTATGGTAAAAATAGAAAATGTAATGGTATTTTGGTAATTATGAGGAAAGTAAGATAAGTAGTGGCATTTTTGTAATTAAAAGATTTCGGAGTTAAGGACGACTGAGAAATAATTATTTGAGGTAGCAGGAGCTCTCAAATGCCGGAGACCCAAACTGAGATAAGTTTAGTTGGGTCCTAATATATTTAATAAAAATATTACCCAGTATCCGGTGCAGGTAGTTTCGTTGCACGAAGAACAACAGTGCCCGAAAAGCCCGGAAAAGTATTTTCTTAGAAAATTAATAACAGAAAGTCAGGGAATAATTTTGAGGAACAGAAAAGAGCTTGAGAATCAGGGAAAAATATAGAATTTTTTTGTGTCCTTAAGTAAAATTTGCCGCCGAAAGCTCGTTTTACGGTGTTGCACGCAAATTGAGGAACTCTGACTATTTACGAAGAGTGCCAAGGGTACTTTGAGGAAGGGATGATGCCAGATAGGTAAGGAGGTCTAGGGAATGGTGTCACATGAAAGAAAAGTCTCAGAAAAAATAAAAAGGAAAATTTCTCGAATAAAGGGTACTTTATGGAAATACGTGCCATCGGATCAAATAACTGACCAAGCAAAGGCTTAGTCAGCCCAACCAAGCTTCCAAAGGAAGCCAAAAGAGCACTTTTCAGCAAGGAATGATACAAGGACAAGTGGCACAATGTGGATCAAGCATTTTTCTACTTGGTCACCAAGTTTCTCACACAACCACACATTATTCCAAGAGCAAATTAATGTAGGCAAAACCTTTCTCTTTCCTCTCATAATTCACACCACCCCCTCTCTTTTACCATCATATTTTTCTCCTCCTTCTCTCTAGAAAACACTCCCTCCCCAAGCAAGAAAGAAGAGATTCAAGCTTCCACAACACAAGGTAAAGGTTTCTAACAACCAAATCTTCCTCTTTTCGCAAGCTAGCAACCTACTACTACATTCCTATTGAGTTGTTCCTTGAATGAGCCTCTCTTTTGGGAAGATGATGGCTAGGATTTCAAGAGTCTAAAATGGAAAAGAGAAGGTTTTAAAGGTGGAAAATAGTTGCAAGTTGTTTCTTGAGTAGTATGAACTTTGTTGTTGGTTGTTGTTGGTTAGTTTGTGTTGTTGTAAAATTTTGGGAAGCTCAAGTTTATGGGGAGGTGCTGCCCAAATTTCTTTTGGTCTAAGGGAAGGTGTGTTTGAGTATATCAAAGTTAAGAAAATGGGTTTTGGAAGCAAGGAAACACATGGTTTCATGAGCAAAGTTGAAAAACCCTTCCTTTCCTTATTTTTGCTGTTTTCATCCAAGCTAAAGAAAAAATAGAAAGGCTGTGTTTTTGAGCATTTTGATGGTTCCATTGGCTTCAAAATGATGTTTTGTGTAAGGTAAAGCTAAGAGATGGATTTTAGAAGCTTAAAGGGCCATAAAAATCAAGTCTTGAACTTGTAGGACTCTTAGAAAACCAAAAGGGGGTTTATTGCGTTTTTACAAGTTTTATGATATCTTGGTGGTTGTATGTTTATATGAGTATTATACCATGATTGCTAGGGATTTGAGACCTCCAAGAGCATATTGGAAAGGTTATTCAAGAGAGCCATAAAGTGAAAAAGGAAAAGCTAGGATCTTGAGGTAGAAAAACAATTAATCCCGTTTTATGTTTATGAAAATGATTTGTGAATGTTACATGAACTTTTATGATGAGTAAAGTGCATGATTTGTATCTGAAATGTGACTTATGGTCATATGCATATTCAAGTAAAGTTTATATGTCACATGTTTAGATGTTCATACACATGCCATAAAGTTATGTATGCACATTCACAATGTCTTGATTATGTGGTTTTGCTATTGGGATTCCCAAATCTGATTCCCCACCCACTAATCGTGTAGGTGCAAGCTCAATCAAGGGTAAGGAAAAGATTATTGATGCATGAAGAAGTTGCTCTTGCTTTCATGGTTTTGTGTAAATATTTGAGTTGTTAGCTCTCTTGAAGTTTTTGGTTGTTGTGGTTGTAACTCTAAACCTCTACACAAGGTATCATGTGAATGTGTGATGATGCATTCCTAAAAATGGATTAAAACCAACAAGGAATGATAAGGGAATAGTCATGCATGTTTGGGAAGTGTTAAGGAACCAAAAAGAGGTTTTGGTGAATTTTAACAAAAATTGATTTTCAAAGTTAAGGGGTTCCAAAGGCCCTGAAAAATGAATCTATTTCACATGGCGACGAAAAATAGCAAACGAGCTCCAAATGGACTAAACTTTTTCATTCAGGAATTAAACATCCTAAGCTTTAAAATGATATAAATTTTTCAAAATTTGGATGTGTATTTTGAGAGATATGATTTTCCAAAGATTGGGGTAAAATCTGGAAAACTAGAAGGAACCATTTCAGACAGTGGCTTCGTTTGGAAATCCGTTGGGAAAACGGACACAGATTCCGATGTACTTTATGTGAGAGGAATTTTGTCTCAGCTTGCGTGAGAATGGGTTTTGGGAGTCAGAACGAGGTTTCCAACAGGAAACCAAACGAAGCTAGTATGTGGTTTTTAAATAAAATGTATCAAATGGGCAAAAATTGGAACCAATGAGTATTTTTACCCCCTATAGTTCACTTAATAAGAAAAATTTAGAAATTGGAATCACTCAGTTTCGAATTTTCTAGAATTAATTATGATTTTTTAAAGTTAGGTCAGAAATATGGAAAAGACCCGTGAACTACCAGCGTTTTTTCAAACGTTTTTGAAAAATTTAGTTCACAATTTTGGGTCGAACTTTGCTATCACAAGTCCAAAAGTGATTTCTAAGTTATCATAAATAAGAAAATAGGGGGAAAATAGGAGGTGTCACAATAGCAGTATATAAACATTAATTCCATCGGTTTTAACCAGATCATTGGAGGATTAAAAGTTTCTGAAATTCTTTGAAATTATTTTCTATTAATTCACACTCTCTCTCTCTCTCTCTCTCTCTCTCTCTCGCGAATCGTTCTTGTAATAGATTGTTGATTTCCTGTTGGGGTTTTGCTAGTAACAAATAAAAATACAAAAGGATAGAAGCTACTGTTCGTCGTTAGTCAATTTCCCCGAACAATATCTATCTACTTGTGTCTCTTCTTACGACCATATTGTTCTGCCATGGCAAAAATTCATGGTTCTAAGTGCATAATATTAGTGTAATTCAATTCATCACTATGGCAATGCACAAACCTCAAGCCATCATAACGCCAACCTTTAGCGCACCAAAATGTTCATCCCGAATCACGCAAAACAACTGTTTTTTAAAATTGATTAAAATTATAAATATGTTATCTATGTAATTTTTTAATCTAAACATGCCCTTATTTATGAAAGGATAAGTGAGATAAAGAATGAGCAGGAAAAATATAAGAGAAAATTAGTGGAGAAAAGAGATAAGGGGGAACATATAATTAATTGGGAATAAAAATGAAGATGCATTAAAATTCTCAACAAACAAAACTTGTTCATAAAAAGGATCACCCTACGTGGGAATGCTACCTATATATTTCATCTATTTTCTAACTAAAAAAAGCGGTTAACTTTTTAAATTGAAAAAAATTAACAACTTTTATATATCAAATGGATTTTTAAAGCAGAAAAAATTATGATGAGCCATATTTAAGTATTAATTCATGAGCTTAATTGAAGAATTAATAAACATTACATTATGGACTAATGAATCCTTATATTATAGAAGATAATTTACCTTATGCACCCCAGAAGAAAGCTTGTAGGTATGAGGAGTCCCTATAATAAATTGAATGAGATTTGAAATACAAAGTCAACTCCCTATAAAAAAACATGTCTGAATATAAGATGCTGTATAGTTATCTCAATTAATTCAACTACAACAACTTATTTTTTGAGTGTTAGAAAGTCAGAAGTACCCTTTACAGCATTTCAATAATAGGCATTAATTCTAAAGCAAATAGAACACTTGTATATAAATTACACATAATTACTAAAAAACTAATACAATTGGTTACTAGTTTTTAAGATTAAAACAATGCCGTTTCATACTCAATACTAGAAAAAATTATAAAATTAAATCCAACCGCCTTGTCAAAAACTCTTGTATATATCAATTAGATAGGATAACAGTTCACCAGTTTACTTGTCTGACCGGCATCCATGGTTGGATTTTAATATAAGTTTAATATATATTTTCTAAAGTTTCTACACGTAAATAAAAAAAATATAATTAGTATATTAAAAATTCTTGTCACTCCTAATATGTCCTATTATAATTAGTGGGCTAATTCATTGGTTGAGAATTGTGCTCAATCATATGTAAGAACTAAGAATATAAGCGGAAAATCAGCAATGTTGCCATAAAATGATAAATTAATTTAAGCAAAAACAAAATGATGGAGAATTGATAGATCCATATTTTGCATGAGGAATATTAACCTTTTAACATGCCATTTGAGCTTTATTGGGTTAATTAAAGGATATTTGTGTTATAAAGAGATTAAAAGAAATTGTGGTCAATTTTGAGATATTTTACCACTCCTTAAGTCTCTATTCAAGTGCATTTGTGTTAATATGCAGGAATTTTAAAGGATCAAGGCCTCAAAATGCTCTCTGTGCCACATGCTTCAGCCAACAGAAATTTTGGCTGAAGCCAACGAGGATAAATTGCTCTCTGTGCCACATGCTTTAGCCAACAAGTTTGTTGGCTAAAGCCAACAACGTCTGATGTTCGTACAGCTACAGTAAATCACATGGGCAGCCAACTGAAACAGAAAAGTAACAAATTTAGTTAGAATCCAACCAGAAACAGTGGAGGGGGTGCAATCTTTTACCCAACTTTATCCAAGAGGCATTCTTTTATCCAAGAGGAATTACCTTTATCCAAGAAGCATCCTTTTATCCAACATTATTCATTCTGACAATCACATTTTATTTTTCTCTCCATACACACCTTACGATACCTACATCCTTTTCCCCTGGAAGCATCAGAGAGCATCAACCATTTTTTAAGAGAAATATTTTTGGCATTTTTTTTTCCATGACTCCAAACCACCCACACCATTGCACCTTCAAGATCTTGCTCCACCACTTTCATTGAAGATTATTTCTTTCTCCATTTTTTCAGATCTCATCCTGGGGACCACATTCATCTCACTCCACCTTCCAGATTTTTTTACTTCTTTCCTCTACGCTCTTCTTCACAAATTAGCACAACTCCAGGGGACGACATTTTTCATTCTCTCCGCCGCCAGCAAAATCTAACCACTCTTTTACCTACGCCATTTAGTCCATTCTCTCCCATTCTCTCATCCATTACACTTCCCTACTTCCGCTGCAACTCGTGTCTTCACCAACAGATCCAGCCACGGTAGCGTTTAACGTTCAGTTCATCACTGTTGATGTTGTTGTGAGTTTATCCATGTCCAGCTGATTCCACTACCCTTCTGGGAGTTATGACCGAGCCAGAGTTTGCTTGATAGGGAGTTCATCTTTCTCACTGAATTGCTTTGCTTTAGATTTGATTTCTGCATAAATGATGTATTGATCAGATTTAAATATAAGAGGATTCAGACTCGTTATCTCCATGCTAATTCATGTGGTTTGATTGGATTTACATATTCAGACGATAAGCTTCTTGATATGAAGTAGCTGTTATTTCTTTCATTAGCTTGTTCGAGATTTTGATTGAATAATAGTGAATGATTCATGAGTAATGTCGATCGACGTTATTTTTGGAAGTGTTTGAGTAATGTTTGTCAATTTCTCTGTGAATTGGTGTGCGAATTCTTTTATTAGAGTTACAGATGAACTCATATCATTAGAAAGCGATGAAGGCAGAGTCATATGCTCCTAGGAAGCAAATTAGATACCAATTCATTTCTCTGTTTTAGTCTTACTGTTTTGCAATTTAATTGATAAGAAAATCAACATAAACAATAGTTAGATAATGTTGCTTATTCAGAATATGCAAACAAAATCAGTTTCATCCTTTGATTTGTTGAATTAATTTACCAACTAATTACCTAGAGACATTCAAGCTCCTTAGAGAATCGACCTTAGGATTGTGCCACTATCTACATAATATTAAGTATTAAATTTGGCCTTAAAACGACTAGAGATCAAATTTTGGCGCCGTTGCCGGGGAGCTTTGTTTCTTTGGTTTTAGTTCATAGTTCTTTCCTAGATACTAGTTATTCTTTTAAAAAAACAACAACAAATACAATAAATAAAAATATTTTACCTTCTGCTTTGTTTTGAGCTAGTTGCAGCAAGGAGAACATTTTTTTTTACTGAACCCCTGTGCTTGATACATATTTGATTGTTTCATTCTTGAATACATCTATAAGTGTTGTGAGTTGGGATTTGTGAGCCATTCTTTGTTGCTGGAACTATTGAGTAATTGTTGTTTTTCATTGTCCTAAGCATGCATGACTAGATCTAAAGAACAAAAAATTGTTCTATTGGATCAAGAAATAAATAGGGCCCTTAGAACACTAAGGAAAGGACAAAAGAGTGTGGACACAAACACTTCAATCCCATTGCTGCAAGTGCCTTTTGCACAATCCTCACACACCACATTTAGAGAACCCTCATCTGATTCTTGCCATAACAGAGATAAATCTGATTCTGCATCTGTATTGGGTGATTATATAGACAATCATTTTGTAATGGAGCCTAATGAGAATGTGCCTAGACCAAACAGGGAGCATAATGATGAGCATATACCTAATAATGTGGATAATGAGGCTAGGAATAGAAGCATAAGGGAAATGAATTCATCCAATGTTGATTACAACCCTTATGGCTTTTACAATTTTGATGCAAATTTTGAATTAAAGGGTCACTTGATAAGTGCTTTACCAAAATTCTTTGGCAATGCAGGTGAAGATCCTCACAGGCACCTTCAAAGTTTACACATGGTTTGTTCTACAATGAAACCCCCTGGGGCAAGGTTGGATGATGTTTTGAGCAGAGCATTCCTCTTTTATGTGGATGGTAAAGCCAAGGAATGGATGCATATACTCCCTCAGCACTTTGCCACTCTAACATGGGAGCAATTAAAGAAAGCATTCCTGGAAAAATATTTTCCAGCTTCAAGTACTGTTAAGATAAGAAAGGAAATATATAGCATTCAACAAGCTATGGGAGAGAGCTTATTTGAATATTGGAGCAGATTCTTAGCCCTTTTAGCCCGCTGCCCACACCATCAAATAGCACAATCCCACCTGGTGCAATATTTCTATGATGGATTGCTTGACCATATGAAGGCAACCATCGATGCTGCAGTTGGAGGATCCTTAATTGATCTCACATCCCAAGGTGCATGGGATTTATTAGAGAAAATGGCAGCAAATAATCAGCAATTTGGTGTAAGAGATGTGGCTCAAGCTTGTGGAGTAGGGGCTTGGTCAAATGATGAAATTTTGAACAAATTAGCCATCTTAAGTGATCAAGTGGGATGCCTACAGAAAAATATGCAGACCCAACAGTTCCATAGTGTAAATGCCACTAATGTCACTCCTATGTCACAAGCCCTGTTCCTCCCTCATGTGACATATGTGCTAGCCTCATGCACATTACCATCAATTGCCCCTCTCAAGGTGATTCTTCCAAGGTGGCTGCCATGAATTTTCAGAGACAAAGTCATTTCAATCAAAGAGAGCAGTACCAAAATACCTACAATAGAGGATATCCAAGTAACCAAGGGAGGGACAACTTCTATAGAGCTGCTGGAAATTCCCAAAGACAGTTTGTCAACCCTCCTTTAACTTCTTATCACAATCCATCAACTTCAAGAGAAGCGCCTAGCTAAGAAAACACTTCAAATGATCCCTTAATGAAGATGATGAGCAAGATTTGTGATAAGATTGAGCAAATGGAGGTGAAACATGATAACCT
>JANTPZ010142447.1:0-11886 GCA_025593235.1 Vachellia pachyceras
AGTGGTCACCATTGTTGCACAGTAAACCCAAGATCACCGCTCTGATACCAAATGGTAAGTTCCCAGAATCTGAGAGCTTACAAATCTCTCCTACACTCCCTCACAGTGAGAATCTCACCGATGAGTGGTTATAGAAGCCTTTAGGGAGAATCTCTAGAGTTGAAAAACAACTTTTGTATATTCATTCATTGACGTCCCTATGATTACAGCAGGCCATACTATATATAGAACAATAGAAACACAACTACCTCCTACATTCTAGGACCATTAGGCATGATTGACCTGGACACTACGCATAACTGACCTTAGTGCTCCTAATCTCCTGCTAACACTACTTAAGAATAACTAAGGTAAACTAACTGACTGATTAAATAATTAAATAATGATAATGATAATTTAAGGATCCTATCAATATGCCATCTCCTAGGTGGCACTACCTCCCTCCATAGTGATTTCGAATGGGAGCAATCATGAAACACATGCAATAGATCTTGGTTTTTAACTCTTAGAAGGGAGGAACGTTTTAAAAGAAAAGGCATGAGTTTTTACTTGCAGGTAATAGATTTTTTTAAGATAACTGATAAAGTTGGAAATTCCGTATTAATTTGGAAGATGCATTAGTGATATTGTATCTCTTCTTTTGAACCTAGCTATGCTTACTGAATTTTTTTTTTTGGGTTTGATTGGCAATCGCAGGCTGCTTTGCATGCTCTAGGAAATATCTGTGGAGAAACTCGATCTGAAAATAATATCATGCTCAATCCTGAAGCAGAAGAAAACTTGTGGCGTTTAATCTATGAAGTAGCATCCAGGAGCTTAAAGTTCACACCATCGGTATTTTATCTCATACCTTTGTAGTTTCAAACTTTCTAGCGCTTCTTACTGGCGTATTAAATGTTTACCCAGCTGGAGGTTGATCTGACCTTCATTATAACTTCCTGTGATTTGAAGAATATTAACAAAAAAAAAAAAACACACACACACACTCACACAATACTCTTCTGTACTTGTATCGTGCCACATTTCTTTTCAAGTAGATGGAACAGAACAATTTATTATCAGTGTGAGGTGTACTTTCCTTCTTTCCATAATATCATGATTTAAAATAATAATGGGGTGTGAGATTCGTTCGGCTGGTTAATATATCTGCCACATTTGTCACTCAAATTTTTGGGTAATTGAGGTTTACCTAGTAGTTCTTGCTTTTTGTAGGGTCTTTTTCTATCAGTCCTGCAGCAGGATTCAGAAATACGATTGGCGGTGAGACACTAATGGCCTTTTTCCTGGTTAATATGTCTGCCACATTTGTCACTCAAACTTTTGTATTGCAAATTTTTGTAAATGATAGCACTCAGGGAAAAAAATAGAAAAAATATTTAAGCTTTCACATGGGGACACTAATGGCCTTTTTCCTGCCTTGATTTAGAGTTTACAAGTTGGGTCTCTCTGAATTTCAAAATTTGACATTGGAAGTATCTCCGTCTTCTTCTACCAGAATTTCACTATTTTTTGGGAATGCCGGGAATGGGAATGACCTTTTTGAAGTTTGACTGTTGCTCTAGCCAAACTCATTTGCGAATTCCTGCTTTAGTTTAGTGGTGGATCTGTTAAAGCTTAAAAGTATTTATCGAATGAATTGTTGGGCATATATTAAGGCGGATTCTCGATATTCAATGGTGAAGCATTTAGACTAAATATTCTTTCACAAATTCCATAATTTTCTAGTGGAAAAATGCAGTGGCGCTAACATGAAACTTGTTACTTAGCCTTGTAAATTATCTCTACCTTTTATTATAAATTTCATAATAGTCTGATTTGGCATTTTTGTAACTTATTATCAGGGTTATAGAATGATAACTGGATTGGTTGCTCGATCATGGTGTTTGATGGAGATCTGCTCAAAACAAGAGATAATAAGCATGTTGACTGACCCAAGTACTGAAACCACAAAAATAGGTCTGTTTTCGGTTTGGATAATTGCATTTCTTGTTATACTCAATAATATATATTCATATCTGGTAATTCATATAATTGTAATTCTGCTTAGGTATCTGCATTTAAAAAGATTTTGTGAGATCCAACTTTAGCAATAATTGTCATATTAACCTCATATATTTTTTAATTATAATGATAACAACCCTGAATATTATGTTCTTCCTTCAACTTGTGTTAATAATTGACTTCCAAATTCTATATGGGAAGAAAGGAAAACTAAGAAAGATCAACATAGAATTTAAAAAATGTTATAATACAGTAATTAAGAAAAAAAATCCTGAGTTTGGCCTGATCCATTCATTATGCAGGTTTGGCTTGTGTTCTGGTCTAGTATCAGAGTCTCTATAATCAAACGAAATGCTTTGTTCATACTCTTCATTATGAAAATTAAAATTTCAGATCTTGATATGGTGGTATTTTGTTCGTAGTTCAAACCTATTAGGCTTTTATCGACAGTTGCTTAAAAATTATTCTAATAATGAATCTTCACTTGCATTTTGACATATGTACAGTTTTTCACATGGCAAGCCTGCCTTTGGCAATACTAATCTGCCTCTTGTGACGGGTATAACTAAGCCTAAGGGCTAATATTATAGTGAATTATTGAATGGTGGTACTACTAAGTCTTCAAATTGATGTTTACCTGGCATGTTTATCCTGTCTTCGTATTAGGTTTGCCCCATTTTTACACATGCTCTGTATGTGTATGTATGATTTTGGCAGCTTCCTACTACATTCTTTATTTTCCGTTCACATCATTAACACAACATAGAATTTCAGGCATGGAAGCTAGGCATAACTGCTGCAAGGCTATACACAAGGCACTGATGCAGTCAAATAAACTATCTGGTGATCCTGCTCTAGCAGCAATAGATGCGAAGGTTAGAAACTAAAACTTCATACTAATATCTGCCCGTGTTTTGTTTGGGGATCAACTTGGATGTGACCTTATATGTGGTTCGTATTCCAGGTTGATCCCCAGCCAACGGATGCGCTTCTAAAGTTTGTGTTGTATTTTGTGTCAACCTAGGCCAGTTTCATGCATGTTCACGACCTATTTATGTGAACTGGCCTTTTTTTTTTAATTAAGACTTGACTGGAAGCATATCAGGCTACTTTAACAGATTATGTATATTATGTGTATAATATTTAATAATATATAATATGCATTATACACACATGACAATGCAATACATGATGAAATTTAACACAATATAATTTATATTAGCCCTTTTATTTTAAAAATAAATATACAACTTTAGCAATTGATCTGCAGGCCTTAAGCAGTGTTTGAATGGCTTAAAGACTTGTTTAAAAGCCTACTTTGATAAAATATGCCTTTAAATAGGTCTGCAAGCGGGGTAAAGTATAAGCCTTAAAGGTTTTGTATCAGCCACAGGCTCAGGCTCGAGGCTTATCTTGCAAGCTCACGCCTACAAGGCCAAAGCCTGGCTTGACCCAGCTCATTTCCATTCTTAGATTTCACCCTTATGTGTGTTGATATCTTCTGAGTGATTTGTATTCTTGCATGCAGCTGCAGGAAGCTATTGGAATGGGTCCATATGTTGTTAGAAAGCATGCGGAAGCTCAACCAGTTGTGATGACGGCTGAGAGATTCTAGTTTATGCAAAAAGGAGTGGTCAATGCACGTGTTGCCTTAAGCCAATATGCAGTGGTATCATTCTGAAGCCTTAGTGCTAGAAATTGGGTCCAATGATGTTGGAACTGAAGACGATATTGGGCAACATGTCATTATTAGATGTTTCAGAGTAATTATTACTTAGATTATAGGTAACATGATATATTGCATTAGTGGCTTTGATCTATGATAGTGATTAAAAAAATTATTTTATTAGATGTTTCAGATCAATATCAGCAGATAGGTCTATAATTCATCTCAAAAAGCAGGCTTCGTTCATCCACCTCTTCAAAATATCAAAGTGGAGGATGACGAAAGATGGAGCTGTAATGTTTGGGTAAACTTTTTCCAACGATGCACGCAAGCCAAGACAAAAAGCATATCGAAATTCGAAAAATCATGTGGGAATTTATTAACTTCTTTCTCCCAACAGATTTTCAAAACAAAATATGTGTACTTTTCTAATCTTTTAGCAGGATTTATCCTTTTTTAAAATAGGAATTTGTGGGATTTTTAAAGCCATTTAGAATCAGAAACAAAAATGGGTTGATAATTTGATATCATAGGTATCCTAGTCGGAACAAACCACTAGATCATTTTGGGATGGCTGATACGAGAATAAGTGAGAAACAATAATCTTAAAAGTATATGCTGTCATATTTTATGCTATTTTCTATTGAAGATGCTAATACACCACAAAAGGAGGAGTATTAATTAATATATAAAAGATTTCAATTAATTAACAGATGTTAGTGTCAATCATATTCTTCCTAGTTGTATAGAGGGTGCAATGATACTTTCAAATTTCTTTTTACCCTCCTTTGCCCTCCTTTGTTCAAATCAAAACTACACCGTTTTAGCGCAAAATGAGTGAGGTTCAACACCGTTTTTCAGATAGCATTCAATGTTTTGAGATATTTTTTTTGGTACCATCCAGTACATTAAAATAATTTTTCAATAGTATCTTCAAATAATTTTTGGTCAACTCAACACTTGTAAAATATTTTTCCTTGAGTACTCAGCATTGAGCATATTTTATACTTTTGAAGATAGTAAGTGTTACAAAAAAAAAAAATATTTTAGGATATTAGCACTATTAAAAATTAGTTTAGAATACTAGATCCTACCGAAAAAATATTTTAAAGTGTTGAGTAAATAAGAAATCATTTTAGTAGTGTTGGGCAAAGAAGGTCATATACATAAATAGAAAAAGGAGCTAATACAAAAATTAATTGAAAGGATTAGAACTAATTTAACAGAGATAATAATATATTATACAATAGAGATGAAATATTTTCAGAGACCGTTGGGAGAACGGACACAGATTTCGAAGTAAATATGTGAGGAATTTTATCTCGATAAATGCAGGAATGGATTTTGGTTGTCCAAACGGGTAAACCAAACAAGCCTAAAGTGACTTTTCGAAACCACTTTGAAGTGGGCAAATTTTGGTGGGTCAAGGGGTTTGAAGATTTCTTTGTTAATTTTTTTTGTTTACTTTTTTTGCAAATGACAACAAACCAGAGACATCAAAGCTGTTGGGACCTTTTCATATCTGGGTTGGGGAGAAAAGTGAACAGCGGGCTGAATACTAAAGTTTGGTGGGACTTATGGACCCCCTGCAGGATCCTCTTATAAAGAGTGTGAATAAAAATCTGGATTTCATCAACCCAGAGGAGACGGTGGCCGACTTCATAGCCCCTAATGGAGGGTGGGATGTTGGAAAGTGGGCGAGGTTTCTTCCGCCCCATATTCTTACCTTTATCCTTCGAATCAATCCTCCTTCAAATGATAGGGAAGATGAGATATGCTGGAGGGGATCTCATGATAGCGCCTTCTCTGTTAAATCCGCTTATGAGTTCTTATCCAAGCCGACTGTTGAGGTGGCTAGTCCGGTATGGAAGAAAATCTGGTGTTGGTCGGTGCCTGAAAAAATCAAATTTTTCCTCTGGCAAGCAACCCACAAGAGATTGCTTACCAATGCTCTGAGAGCTAGGAGAGGTGTGGGAGAGTCTGGGGAGTGCCCTTTTGGATGCAGCTGTGAGGAGAGCGTAATTCATACCTTGAGAGACTGCAAGAGAGCGAAAGAAGTGTGGAGAGAATTTTTGAATCCTAACATGTATACTGCTTTCTTTTCTTGTGACTTACAGGGGTGGATGTCATGGAATGCTTCTCGGCAAGCAGGAAAGGCGAGATTCCATCGGTGGCCGTGGCAGAAGATTTTTGCCATTTGCTGTTGGGCGATTTGGAAGGACAGGTGCTCTCATCTGCTTGGGGGTACTGAGCTCTCAACTAAGGAGATATTCCACCAGAGCATGTTCCATATAATGGAAGATGCTTATGTTGGAAGATTCACACACCAAATCTTCAAAGAAAGCAGGAGTAGGGATACTTGTTGGAGGCCTCCACGTAGTGGGGCTGTGAGGCTGGATGTGGACGCATCAGTTCGAGCACCGGATCAAGCTGCCTGTGGGGGACTCATCCGGAATGACAAGGGGGATTGGATTATAGGGTTCCAGAGGAAACTTGCTGAGATTACGATCACAGGGGCAGAGATTTTGGCTATTCAAACAGGTTTGGAGCTCTGCCAGCATATGCAGTTTAAAGACATTCAGGTTTTCTCGGATTCCTTAGATGCAGTCAATAACTTGCTGAGGGATAGTGGGCCAAATCATCACCTACGACATGAGATTGAAGCTACTCGTCACCTACTTTATAGTAACTGGAATGTGGAGTTGTTTCAGAGTAATAGAGAAATTTTGAGATGCACTGATGTTATAGCGCGAGAGGCACATGAAGGGAGCTCAACCTTTTGTATTCTTAATGAAGCTCCATTAAGCTGTAGGGATTATATTTTCTTTGACAAAACTTTTGTAGGAGGGAATAGCCCTCCGCCTATATTGTAACTTCCTCAAGCTTTAACTTGCCTTTGTTATCCAAAAAAAAAAAAAGGGAATTACGCCTCTCCATATCCTCGCCGACAAACTTTCTTGCTTTGAAAGCAGCAGCAATTTTAGATGGTATAACAAGCTTCTCTACAACTGTAAGCATACCGGCCACTAATTTTTTTTTTTTTAAAAAAAAAGAAAACTGAAGTTGGAGCCAACATCGATGATATCCACCGTGCCCTTCATTTCATTTATTTGTCTGTCTTCCTCGTAGGACCTATTCCATCACCTGAAAAGTGAAAGCTTAAAGTAAAGAAAAAAGAAAGAGAGAGAACACGAGCACCTTGTATGATGTCAATTTCGTAAATTTTTAAGATAGAAATTAAATTGTTATTTATACTTTAACATAAGTACAATCTGATTTCCTCGATATTTCAATAATTGTAGTATCTATTTATTTTCCTTTTCTGATGGCAGGCATAATCGTGAAGCCATTCACAGCGAGTCTCGATCAGCAATCAAACAACAATGACACATCGCTCAGTTGGTGGATAAAATCATCTCCAAGAATCCAAACTGGCAAGTCCAATATCGTTAAAGAAAACATATTTTTTTTATATCTTTAATTTATCTTGCTCATCAATTTTGGTCTTGAAGTCGTTGTATGCATTAAGCATACGTACATGGATGCGTGTAGTCTTGCTATAGCTACGTGGCTTGTTTGAGGTTGATCATAGTTATGTTCCTTTAAAATTAAAGCATACTACGATCTGCTGTTCATGTTTTATTATATAAAAGAGCGGATGCAGAAAACCCAAGTTACTACGGACTTGAAAATGTGGCGCCGCCAAATTATCGGACATGTTATGACATTTTTAGCCGTCTATTCATTATTTTATTCGGCCTGTCGTAGAAACCCTTGGTACATTCTCTCTCTCTATATATAATTATGATAGTAGTTACTGACAAGCTGGCTTGCGCTGATGTATATAAATTATTGTTTGATCATGGTTTTAATTCTATGCGCTGAACGAACTTACGTGCGTGTGGTTTTCTTTATTATATTCACAGGGTTACTGGATCTAGAGCATTTGAAGAAGAAGAAGAAGAAGAAGCACGTTTGGTGTCGCCAAATTCTGGATCAGCTTTGGAAGAATGAACAAGCACCAGACGTTGGAGGTGAAAATGCCCTCTAAAGGTATGCCTTGGTTCAAACAGTCCAAGAAATAGATTTTCCCAGACCTCGTCAGATGGTGATAGGTGATTCCATACAAGTTAATTTTTTTTTCATTTTAATTAATTCACACCCATCACTAATTTTTTATAAGTTCTATGCAACAATATGTGAATCACCCAATTCTCATTGGGTATGTGCTGCTGGGGATGCTATCCATCCCACTTTCTTACGTACTTACATCACCGAAAGATAAAGAAAGAAAGAAATTCTAACAGGGACAAAATTTCTAAATAGAACGCCACCGATCTAACATTTAATAATTGCAATTGCAGCTGGTGATAAGAACAAAAATACGAATTCAAAAGACTATGGTGGCAATCAGAACCAGCAGAAAGGTATCACTCTCCCTGCAAATACTATAATCAATTGTCTGGGTCTTCGTATTATTCTTATTGCGATTTATCTTATTTGTATTCTAACTTCCAAACAAAGAGAAACATAATGAGAATGATGAGTAACTTTAATCCCTATTATATGAATTGCAGATAAAAAGAATGATGAGGTTGAAAATATTAATGGGAATGGCAGCAAATTAAAAGGTAACTCTCTTGCATTAATTATACCAGGTTGAATTTTGAAACCTGGAAGTGGATGCATTATTTATACCTTGTGCAAAGGCAACACTAGTGGATCTGCAAAGCAAGGCTTTAAATAGATGCTGCATCTTCCTAGGTGGCGAGAAAGAGAAGAAAGAAGAATGGGACAGAAAGGAGTCAGCATTGTTTATTGCAGCCAAAAATGGAGTATTGGAAATACTGGTGAAAATTATGAAGGATAAACAAGGGGCCATCCACGAAACCAACAAGAAAGGCCAAAATGTGTTGCATGTAGTAGTCGAGTACAGGCAACCCCATGTTTTTAATCTTTTCAAAGAGCTTCTCAGTAAGCAGAGGCTTTGGGATGACCTTGTTAAGAGCCAAGACAATGAAGGCAACACTGTCCTTCACTTGGCCGCCAGGCTCTCCGAGTACAAGCCATGGCACATCCCTGGATCTACCTTGCAGATGCAGTGGGAAATGAAATGGTTTTTGGTGTGTCGTCCATTTCTGATTCCTCGCCTTTGTCTTCCTCCTCAATCAAATCAAATCTTCTGTTCTCATTTATTGCATTTCTTTAATTTGCAGTATATCAAGGATATAACGCCAGCTTATGTGACATTCCTTCCCAACAATGACCATGAGACACCATTGGATATTTTCAGAAAAGATCACGAGGGTCTAGTCAAAGAAGGCGCTGAATGGCTCAAGAGCACCTCCGAGTCATGCTCCGTGGTGGCCGCACTTATTGCCGGCGTGGCCTTTGCCACCTCCACCACCATCCCCGGCGGAACGCAGGAGGAGACCGGCAAGCCTTACCTGGAACGCCAGCCGGCTTTCAACATGTTTGCGCTCACCTCCCTCCTGGCTCTCTGCTGCTCCATCACCTCTCTCACCATGTTCCTCGCCATCCTCACTTCCCGCCACCAGCCTCGAGATTTCCGCAAAGATTTGCCTCTCAAGCTTCTTTTGGGATTGAGTTCGCTCTTCATCTCCATTGCTTCCATTTTG
Organism: Vachellia pachyceras; assembly: GCA_025593235.1. Taxonomy (NCBI): domain Eukaryota; kingdom Viridiplantae; phylum Streptophyta; class Magnoliopsida; order Fabales; family Fabaceae; genus Vachellia; species Vachellia pachyceras. The sequence goes on from JANTPZ010142447.1 coordinate 9,307, forward strand.
GTTTCTTTCTCGGCCGCTTTCTTCTTAGTGCTCAAGCACAGCCTCAATCAGTTTGTTTTCCCACTGTACGCCGCCACCATCTTGCCTCTTACCTTCTACGCCGTCGGCCAATTCCCCCTCTACGCCGATCTTGTCAAAGCCATCTTCAGCAAGGTTCCCCAAGCCAGTAATAGAGAATCTGAGAAGCTTATTCTCTGAGGCTCTAAGATCTTGTTCCATCATTCTCCCAATCACTGATGAGCAGTTCTCTGTTTTGTTATCAATAATCCAGGCAAATCTTTTGATGAAATGATGATTTCATTTTTGTCTTGCTTCAGATTTTATTGCTGTATCAAATTCTATCATGATCTGCCCTTCCAAATCGAGAATCTGAGAAGCGAAATCTCCAAGACTCTAGTTGCTATTCTATCATTCTACCAATGATCACGGAATAGTATTCTGTTTTTGTTATCAACAGCTCCCGCTACTCTTTTTGAGATGGCGTTTTATTTCATTGTTGCCTTGTTTCAAATTTACTTGTTGTATAGAAATCTCCTGTGAACATCCAATGAATGACTGGAAGCTTGGATAGTTCCACCTCTGATATTCCAAATCGCTTCCTTTATTGAACACGAATCTCTCATGTGTCGGTCAACGAGACAAAATCGAGAACTACGATGGAGTGGAATCAATTTCGGAACTTTTTTTTTTTTTGGAAGAGAAAAAAATGAGAGCTTGCTTCTCGTAGTTAGAAGTTATTTTTTTAAAAGAAATCAAACTGTGTCTCACGAAAGGAACAAATCACAGGAAGATGATATACAGGATGGCTACTTTCTTTCGTTTTTTTTTTTTGGGCCAACAGGATGGCTGCTTTCAGTAAAGGAGCCGGTTTCGCTTTTCTTGACACAATAATTTGAATTTGGCACAGTGTATATCTTATTATTGTGATCAGTATTACGATACTCAACAATTCAAATTTAAAATTTGAACCGATACTTTTCAAATAAAAATCAATTTTTAAAAAAACCGTTAATATTCTCTTTATTTTGTATTATGTACAAATGAGAATAATTTTTTTGAAAAAAATACTAAATTTAGATGTCTAGAGAAGAAGTTCATCACCAATGATAAGCACCCCCTGCAATAATATTGCCCCCAAGGCCAACCCAGCTATCTATTTTTTTAATGTATCATTAAAAGCTTACAGTGATTAATATAAAATACTAATGGTCTTGTTAACATTAATAACTATGTATACTGTTCATGTAAAAATTTAAATTATAATATTTTCACCTATTCAAAAATTTTATAATGTGAAAGAATGTAAACTCAATTTTATTAAAGTATAAACAACATATTATGCATACGTTTTAAGACGAATTTTTTACGTAGTAATACAAGACATACGCGACATTTTATCATCTTTCTCAAAATTAAAACAGCCCCTGAAAAAACTCAATCATGGATCCTCCCCTTTATCTCACCCTTTTCGCTTTGTAAGGCCCTCATTTTTTATTTTCAGTTTCATTTTCCAAATAATTGGAATAAAAAATAAATTCGAAGTGATTACATATTCCTGTTACGTTATGATAGCATGCACGTCTATAGCCTTTGCGTGTATGGCGAAAGAAGTTATCTCAAAAAAGTTAGTGCTGCTATTGTCAGAATGTTTTTTTCAAGAAAAAAAGTGTGTAAGCAAATATGAGCTTAATTAAACTTTAAGATGACAAAATTAAGAAGGAATTGCCAATTGCCCCAACACCGTAGGATTTCTTTCTGGGTTGCACTTGGACTGTGGTAAAACAAAGCAATCTAGTGAACACAAGAAAGCAAAAGATACAATGCCTTGCCCTTTCACACTGAAATGTCATAGATTCTTGCTTCATGGACTCCACTCTGTACTGTAGAGACATATATGGAAGGAGCTTGGTAGCACAGTGGGCAATGTTAATGGCGTATAAAAATGCGAGTCTGAGCAGCACCACCGCCTAGAATACGTGTCCGCAAAATGCAGGTGTAGTTGAAGGCGGAGAATTTGTATTTCTCGACACTAGAAAGGGAAATGACGAGGTTGTGACGGAGTACAAAAGCAACACGAAGATACACAAGAGACCCATCAACATCACAAATGACACTGCGTTGCATGTGGCGGTGAACGACGACAGAGTGGACATCGTGGAGACGCTGGTTGAAGAGATCAAGAGATCGAAGAAGTCGTTGCCGGCGCTGCAGATAGGGAATGAGAAGGGTGATACGCCGCTGCACTGCACCATCCGCCGAGACCACTTTGGTTTCATCCTAAATCTTCGTTTAATTATTTTGTGATAACAATTAAGGATCATCATCGTTCAATTAATTTTGATCCACGTATGTTAATGGTAGAGTTGGGATATGAAATCATTCATTTGTACGGAGAACAGATTGTGGGCTCAGTTGATGAAAAGGGGATAACGCCTCTGCACATCCCGACGAACAAACCTTCTGCCTTCAAAAGCAGCAGCAGCTTCAGATGGTATAACAAGCTTCTCTACAGCTGTAAGCACAACACTAATTTAGTAATTTTACTACTCTCTCTTCAGTTGCTTGGATGGATGTAGATAT
>JANTPZ010142448.1:0-11814 GCA_025593235.1 Vachellia pachyceras
TACATTCTGAAATTCAAAGAATAAAATGCAACCTAAAATCTAGGAAGACAAAATTCAAATTGCAAAATAGTATATATCCTAAAATCTAGATAGAAGAATATTCAACATAATATCTTCTAACTAATTTTGAAATTCAAAATTAAAACTGATATCTATCCTAAAATCTAGCTAATTTGAAATTCAAATTACAAATTTTCCAATAAAATAAATAAGCAATAAATAATCAGAATTTTAGGCCAAAAATGTGATTATTTAAGTCCAAATGAATCCTCCTATGTATAGCCCATGGTCTAAGCCTTATAATTTCAAGCCTCCAAGCCAAAATATGATCTGCACGTCTATTTTAGCCCAAATCAAATTAATATGTCATTGGAGTCTTTACTCTCATTTGTTACGTAACACTGGAACGCATCAATGCCACCAAGTGAAGATCCTTTGGCCTGACTCTTGCAAAAGGGAAATTCATCAGAGGCACGTTTCACTTCAATGATACAAATACGCATAACACCTTTCATTTAATTTCAGAGCTCCGCATCAGATGACTTAGCATTTGTGCAGCTCAATTTCAAGTAATAAAAAGCAATCAAATATAATATAGTTATAAAAACTCAACATAATGACAGTGTATGAATCATTGCTCACCTAATCCCATGTCCTCTTTTCTGTCAATAATTATCAAGTTTCTTGCCTGCACACTTTCCATAATATGAATGAACTCTAGTCTGTATCCTTAACATCAATTACTGTTCATGAGACGCTACAAACATTATCTTTAGCCTTCTTTTTTCCATAAGTATCTTTTATGTTAAAGACTGGATAACAGCAAATCTTCACCCGTACAATTATCTTGATTTAAGCTTAAACTTAAATATGCCCACAGTCTAATTAAACCATGTTTGTGCATACTTGGCTCAAACAAAAAAGTCACGAGTGACATTATAAAAGAAGAAAAATATAAGGCAGCAGATGCAAAATCATTATACCATGTGCATCCCACAATCATATGAATGGGGAACAAAGCAAAAAATCAATACCTGTGCGCCACTCTCAACTGCATGCTTTTGATGAATATATTCCATCAATGGAGTGACAATTGGTGCTTCCTTGACAGCCCCTAGAAAGGAAGGGACAAATATTAGACAACACACCACTGCAACATATCTTCATGAGATGCTTCCTTATGGGCATTCCTACTCTTTTCTAATAACCACCTTTATCACAAATCTTCTAACAAGAACTTTATTAAGAAAGGGTAAAAAGTTGAGGTAAGAATAAGTCAGCATATTTATCAGTGGATGCTGGAATAAATTGATAACTAACCAGCTTGCTCAGCCTCTTTTCTTTCCAACTGTATTTCTTCACTAGAAAGATGCTCAAGAGGTTTTGCAAAAACTTGAGAAACTCAAGGTAGTCTGGTTCAGCTGTTTCAAAGAAAGCAGTCATACCGTTATTAAAAGGGTGAGCATTCTAAATCTGACTAGCATTAGAGTTTCCACATTAGAAAACTTGAAATTATAACCAAAGTAACACCATTGTATATATTCCCTTCACGACCATCTTTTTTGGTACTTGACTTCAGAACACGTTGAGAAGGTGAATATTCAACAATGGCCTTATTTTGGGTACCTGAAAATGAATCAGACATGCATAACGTGAAACATTCAACAAGAAGTAGGCATAACAGCAGAATAACTGCAGAAGTACTTTGAACTAAGTTAAATATGACATCTAGTAGTTGTCAATTAAAATTAAGAACACCATAACAACAGGTTTGTGTTAAAATTAATTCGACCAGCTATGTTCTATATGCATAATGAGACAATGCAACCCACTCCAAGGTTAAATAAGCAGATGGCAGTTTTGCGGTCAAAGACATGCCCAGCAAAGAATTCGGCAAACACAAAAACATCTTCACCACGATTGAAGTTTATGTATGTACGAGAATACTTCTGATGCTTGAAACTGCAAATGTTAATCAAAATAAAGCTCCATATGGTAAAGAATCCCTTAAGGTCTCAGTCACATTATTAAAAAAACGACAAAATATAGGGCAGCAGATACAGAACATCCTTAATATGTGGGCTTTTTACAAATAAAATTTTCAGAAGGTAGGGAGACATCAAAGCCCTTCATGCCAATTCTACTTAGGAAAAGTGGCTCACATTTTTGTTACCAAAGCATATCCATCGTGTTCTAGTTTGGTCAAAAGTGAAGGAAAACAAGGCCTACCAATAAATGTATGACCATCTACTCAATTCATAAATCACTATAACCCAAAATATCTCTTTAAAAAAAAGCTAATGCAGAAGTCAATACAATCGCATATGTCATAGTTTGTATATCTGTAGCATGAAAACTAAATTACAAAAAAGTTAATTAGTTCTCTAAACTTCTTGATAAATTTATAGATCTTTCCCCTGTATACCCTATTTTCTTAACTCAGATTAGATTGCCACTAATAGATTACATAAAGCCTCACAATCAGTTCTTCTACTGACTTTTATATGTGATACATAGGCTTGAAACTTAAAGAATGAACCAAAAAATTAAAATTCGATCAACAGAGAACTTTTCTTCTTCTTTGGGATGTTCATCCAACAACCAATCAACAAAATGGCTACATTTTGCTCAAATTTTCCAATTCTCTTAAAAGATGTCACATGGCTTCTGATCAAAGAGCTCTTGCATTGCTGTAGCACAGCTCCAGAACATCTGTATGTCTTTGTATTTCAATTGTTAAAGCAGTGATGGAAAAAGTCATTGTTCGCTTAAATTATTATATAATATCAAAACTCTATCAAATCACACTATAATGAGCCAAGAACAATGTGACTCCTTCCCCAATCACAATGTAACGCACAACACTCATAATAATTTCAAAGTAACTCCCATTTTCCCTTTTGTTCACAAGTAAAATGTTAGTTTTACCTCTGTTTAGCAAAAAAGGGACAGAGGTATACGAGGCAACAACAGTACTGAATTGCATATGGATCCTCAAAGGGGCCATTCTGCCTCAGAGAAAATATTCTTAGCAATCAAGCTGAGTCGTATGATCTAATAAAAGTGGAAATTATCATCCTCATCTGGAAGAAAAGGGCGACTTATATGATATTGGTAGCCAGCAGCTTTCATATTATGGACCAGTTTACTGATTATTCCATATATCTCATCAATCTGGCCATGACACTTATCCTTGGCTGTAAACTCATGCCTTATATTTCTTACCTCAATCCAACTGCAACCTGCCTCTTTCTTTAAGCCTCTCTTCTCCATGATTCTCTTGATTCTATTGGCATCGTTCCATCTTCCTGATGCTGCATATATGTTTGACAGCATCACGTATCTAGCTGTGTTCTCAGGCTCATGCTCAAACAGAGATTCTGCAGCCCTCCTTGCGAGGCCCAAATTCTCATGGACTCGACAAGCACCCAATAGTGCTCCCCACATGGCAATGTGATCCGTACCATCTGGCGTACTCTCGATTAAATCTAGTGCTTCCTCAAGTCTATTTTTCCTCCCAAGTAAATCAATCAAAATAGCATAATGATCAAGTCTAGGCTTCACGCCATAATGCTTTTCCATCATGTCTTTCAACTCTAGTCCTTCGGTATCTAAACCCGCATGGTCACAGGCAGATAGCAAACCAAGAAATGTGACATGATTGGGCTTTACATGGGCTTCTCTCATCCTTTTGAATAGGGCCAGCGATTCCTCACCACAGCCATTCTGTGCAAACCCAGTTATTAATGTGTTCCAAGAGATCATATCCCTTGAAGGAGTTGTCTTGAACAAATTCTCAGCTGATTTCATGTCCCCGCACTTGCTGTACATGTCAATTAAAGCATTAGATATGTACACATTAGATAAGTAAACATTATTGCTGTTTCTGATAATGTGACCATGGATTTGTTTGCCTCTCCCAATAAGTGCCAGATCTGCGCAAGCACTCAAAACAATGACATTGGTCGTAGCACTAGGCCAAACCCCCTCCTCCAGCATTTGCTCAAAAAGATCCAAAGCTTCCAAAAAACGCCCATTTCGTACGAAACCCGTGATCAAAGCAGTCCAAGACACAGTATTTTTCATTGGCATTTCGTTAAATATCCTACATGCCTCTTCCAATCTAGAAGCTTGTGTATAAGTGACAATCATTGAAGTCCAAGAAACTGCATCTCTCTCTGGCATTCGACAAAATATAGTACTGGAGATGTTTGGTAAACCAGATTTTCCATACGCATTGATTAAAGCATTGTTAAGGATTAATTTCGACTCCAAACCAATTATAACTGTAATCCCATGGACTTGACGCAACCAATAAAGGGAAGCTAAAGAGGCACAACTGCCAACTATACTTACTAGCGTAAACTCATCTAATAGTAAAACATCATAATCCTTCTGCATCTTCCAGAAAAGCTTCACCGATTCTTTGTGAAACCCATGATGCGTTAGACCAGTGATCAATGAATTGTAACTGATAAGGTTTGGTTCAGGCATTTTGTCAAACAGTGAGTAAGCCTGGTCAAACGAACCCATTTTACAGTAGAAAGTGATCATCATATTCCAAGTACGTGTTGTCTTGTGGAAAAGATCGTCAAAAGCCCTTTGGGCACCCTCCAAACAGCAGCACTTTATGTACATGTCTATGAGACGGTTGGTGAGGAAAGAGTCAAAGAAAAGCGCAGTTTTGATAAGGTGAGAATGCAAGGCCTCACCAAGTTTGGAATTTCTGGTCGTGATGCATTGAGAAATGAGAAATGCATACTTCTTAACAGAGGAGCGGAAAACATCATGAAGCATGATCAGAGACTTCAACGCGTGAAGGCAAAAGTTATGAAGGGGGTTATCGGGATGTACACTCTGACCATGCAAATTGTTTGACAATGGAACAATTTCAGTTGAAAAGCGATTTCAAGGTCACCAATCCGATATCCACAATGAGGCTGGTACGACCTTCAAATCAATCCCGGTGCCTTGAATAAATTGATCGTATTAGGTTGTGCCTGAAATGATGGCTAAGAAAGCCATGAAGTTCATCGTTAAGACGACATTGAGATTTTGCAGTTAATGAGCATTCTCTAAGCAGTCTTACAATTTTTTCAAAATTTTTCAATATACATTTGTTATTGAACTAACAACAGACAAAATTGTTTCTAACAATCTTAATATCATACAAACAAAACCAGCAGTCTTTTTATCCCCTCCCTTTGTCCCCACTAACATTGCTAGCCTAAACATAAATTAATTTTTCTTACATTAAAAAAAGTGATCTTTTGATGGACCAATTCAGACAAAAAAAAACATGAAGCCACCCTCTTGGTCTTTCCCACCACCACTCTTTCATTTTCTCCATTTTGAGACACTTGTGAACTTCTAGACCTTTTATTTTTATACTTAAAGAATTAAGAACACTATATTATGATATTATCAATGTCTAAAAATCACTAATTCTACTATTTACAATGATTAAAATGTTAGTAATATTCATTAAGCAAGCAATGGGATAGAGAACATATTCCTTGAACCATAAAGGACATGACATGTTCCCCCATTTATCCTCTCTATTAACCTCTAATTCATTTCATATTTCAGATCCCATAAAGAACCAAATTCTTGTTTATGACTGGGGAATGAAAGTTGATATTCTAATGTATAGGTTTCATATGCAATTTGGAGGGACATGTTATGCGTGGGTATTAATGTTGACCATAGGTTCAGAAATAATTTCTATAGTAACCCATTAATTGATTAATTGATGCCTTAAACTGTGCTTGGTCAGCATCAATTTCAATTAGAAAGCATTTAATAAAATTTGATTTGTTAAGGTTGTTTTTAGCCCCCACTTCAAAACACCATCAACTTGTCGAGAGAAAACTACAAGCTCAGTTAAAAAAACCCGTATCTGTATAGCCTAAATATACTAGCTTTCATGACAGATTTAACGAAATTCATACCTATATTTCTAGCAATCAACTCCCTTCACCAAATTAGATGCATACATAGCCATGTAATCAACTTCCTTATTGGGTTTTGAAGTCCTTCCCTGCAAAACAAAATTTAAGTTTAAACTAAAACAACAAAATGCAATTATCACAAAAGAAAACTCCCGTCATTGGTAGTGGTAGAAACAATAAGAGGCACAAGCTTTTTAATGACTTTGGTTGTCCTTATTTTGACAAATTTGAAGTGTTAATTTTAGTATGGAGGGGATTTAACTTCCGCTGTTACTTACTCAAATGTCAGCTTCTTCTTTCAAGTTACAAAAGTTCAAGGTACATACACAGATAATTGAATAATATCATGGGTATAAACTTCTTGATATTCATTCAAACTTCTTATACGTTTAAACCACAGCGCAAAATCTGAACAATCTTCTCCTTGGTTTTTTTTTTGGGAGACTGAATATACTCTTTCTATTAACGATCAACAGATCAAAAACAGTTCAAACCAGTATCTAATCAAAGCAACCAAATATAGCAGTGCGTGTAATCAAACTAACAGCAAAAAAAAAAAAAAAAAAACCATTGACAAAATCAGCTGCCATCATACCATAAAGACTAATTAGTCAATCCCCAACCTCTCCTTCGCTGCTAAGGGACCCTTATTTTAATATATTGAAAAGTAGTAGCCCAGCTGATAGGCATAAAAAGAATTGCTTTTACAGACTAAAAAACTTAAGCATGCTATAAGCCACTAAAAAAAATAAAATAAAATCTCACTCCAGCTCTGTACGTTTCTTTATTAGTGAAGTTATGCATAAATCCTGAAACCATAAATCTTAAAAAAAAAGTTCAATCAAATATAAGACATCCCGAGCTTATAATACCACCAAAATAATCATGCTCTTCATTTTATCGAATGATTAATTGGAAGATGACAAATTAGGCTCAACATTAAGACTGCCAAGGAAGAGTAATCAGACTTTTTTGCAACTTAGAATACCCAAAAACTCAAGATATTAAATTAAAACCCTTCATCCACTAAAGTGATAATCTTAAGGCCTAGAATTCGAAATACTTTTCTGCCAGAAAACAAACCCCACAACCTTAGGTGAACCAATATTTTGGGCAAAGAGGAAAACTACCATATATTACTGCTGCAACAAAACTCACCACTTCAAAATCCCTTTAACTTGGTGGTTGATATTGATTCATATCTTTGGAACCAAAATGGTTATCATGCTGTTATTTTTTGTTTCCATTTATTTTCACATGCATAACTTTATAAGAATATAATCACACCCGTACTGCTAATATTAGTTTTTCCTTTTGTGACAGCTACTCATATTAGTATAGTAAAAGTTTCCCCATCTTTGAAGTGCACAATATTCTTTCGCATCAATTGTTTAATATGCTAAAAATGAAACTGTCCAGACGAAGTGTATCCAATATTATTGACAAAAATTAAACATAACACATACAGACATATAGAACTTATCATTACTTCAAAATAACACTAATTCTACTATTTACAATGATTAACGTGCTTGTAACATTCCTTAAGGAAGCAATGAGATGGAGAACATATTTCTTGAACCATAAAGGACATGATATTTTCCCCCATTTATCCTCTCTAGTAACCTCTAATTCATTTCTTATTTGAGATCCTTTAAAGAACCAAATTGACAAAAAGGGAAACAGTATGGCAAGTAAATGAATGGGAGACAATATATTTAATAGATTATAAACAACTGAAAAGGAAAACAGTACGGCAGAAAATGCAACATATGTGTATACTACAATATATTTAATTGCAATCAAAATTATCATGAAATAATATACCAAATCCTCCACTATTCTTCATAACTATCTCATTTCTTGTTTCCAATTCCCAATCATCTTTCCAGTTCTCAACAGAAGATTTATGTGAGACCAAAAGGAATAAAAGATGTATGTTGTTGCAGCCGTAAGACCTATTTTTGAAACAAACTATACCATTAACTGGACTGGTGGTGGACCCCAAGCCGCACTATTCATTATTTGCAAAGTGTATGACTTATCACATATGGCAATGCAAAAGCTAGACACCTCGTTCTACAATTGTCATAAATGCCGTAAAACAAATTATTATATTAAATTCACAATCTACCAATCCACTCCTCCTCCCCCATCTTCGAGTAAATTTACATCCTCGTTCAAAAATTAAGATTCAAAAATCAAAAATAAAAATCATGATTTCCCTTTCCATCTTCCAAGTTTTTCGCATACTTATTATCTTCCCATTATCCAATAGATGATAACTAGTCTCACCCTCGCCATCTTCTTTCATCTGAATATCTACTCTCGCTCATGGAGAAACAAACAATTCCAGCAGACATTGTGTATCTTTCTTGTTTGAAGGCATGATCTCATCTGAGGACTATTTAGATAGTTAGCAACTTATTACTTCTAGCCTTAGAACCCCCACCCCAATTTTTATGTTCATTCCCCCAACCCCAACCCCAATTTAACCGCTGTGCTTCACTTAGCTGCTCAAGGGGTTCACTGCCTTTTGAACGTTTTACACATTTGTCTGCATTTACCCATAAAGACACCTAATGTGAATGTATTCAACATCTACCATTTCCCTTATGATGAAGAAACTGTCAACAAACAGGAGGTCATGGGGAAAAACACTGACCGGAAATTAATTTTGCAAGGTTAATGGATTCAGATGTCTTGGGGAGGCGGACAAAGCATGAAAAAAGAAAAAGAACATAAAAAATAAATCCAATACGAAAACATATAAGCTTCAGAAAAACTCTAACCAGCTCTTTCCGATTAAAGTGACCAGCAAAGTGATCATCGATTTGTTGGAGGGACCGGACTGACAGAGAGACGGAGGCAAATGTCCAACAACCGCTTTGGTCCTTTGCGGAGGAGAGCCTTCACCTGAAATTCGAATGAACGAACAGATTCTGGATCATATACAGGAGCGATTTCAAGTGAATCAATTTGCGGATTTGTTAAAACAGGAGGAAGAACAGCCACTTTGTGCTTTTGCTCTCTCCGGAAATTCAGAGTGGAAAAATTTGTCAACATAATATCCTTTTGAGAAGCGAAGCAAGGGAAGGAGAGATATGGGCCACCGATTAAAGAGGCCCAATTAGGAATGTCTCTATGGGCTTGTTTGGAAACCCATTCTAAAATTTAGATTTGGTTTCAAAACCTAAGTTTTATCTCAAAATCGAGGTTCTGTCCAAGCAAAAAAAAATTTCCCAAAAGCTATTTTGGTTACAAAACCTAGATTTTTCTTTCCTACTTTTTCTTATTTTTTCTACGTTTTCTCTTTCCTTTTTTCTACTTTTTTCTTCTTTCTCTTTCCGCTTTCCTACTTTTTCTTTCTTTCTCTTTCCTCTTTCCTACTTTTCATTCTTTCTCTTTCCTCTTTCCTACCCACTTTTTTGCCTCGGAATCCGTAAAAGTTAATAACTTCCTAAACATAAATCACTTTTCAAAACCTAGGTTTTGCCTCAGAATCTGTAAAAGCTATTTTCAAAATCACATCCAAATAAGCTCTAAGTGGCTCAACCCAGGCAAGACCTCATTGTCAATCACCCTTTTTTAAAACATGCTTTGATCACATAATACAGTACACGAATTCCCAAAAAGACAAGATTATAGATAGGGAAGAGTAACGAACGGGTTGGGCGACCCACACCCCAACCCGTAGCACAGCCGTTTAAATCGGCTAGCCCAGTACCCATGCATCAACCCATTTAAGTCAATTTAAATGTGTTACAAATAATGAGCGGGTTTGTAAGGGTATTGGTAACCCCATTTATTTTTCCCCACCCCTGCAACAAAGCTTGGCTTAGTGTCACTCTCTAAACTCAGACAAATCGTTCCCTTTCTTCACCTCCATCTACGTCCAATACAACCCTTCATCACTATTCTCAATTCCTCATATCAAAACCTTCGTTACTATTTAAGAAAAAACCTCCCTTTCCTACTCCCTTTAGCTCCAAAACCCAAGCTCATCTTCACATTGACCTCTAAGTCCCACGTCCAAGCCACCATCATTTGCTTCCAAGTCCTACATCCAAGCTGTCATCATCCACTCAAAGTAGTGCACCTGAGCAAGCAACCTTACGATAGTTAGAGATGGAGAAATAGTTTATGCACTAGTGGCTTGGACATAATAGTTGCGGATATGATCGGCGGTGAAGTTGAAATACTTACGATAGTTAAAGATGGAGAAATAGTTTATGCACTAAAAGATAGCAAAGCTAGGTTGTTCACACTCACTACCTGTGTTGTCGCGATGTGCTTGCTTTGGTTACTAATATGAGCTTTTAGGTTTCAATGATGGGAAACAAAGTAGGGATTCTTATAGGGATGTCCATAAGCCTATTTAGCTATGAGAGGAGGATGAAGACGAATTTGGAGGTAGGGGTTGCCATTTTTGTTGGGGATTCTTTTATGGGTTCGTATGGTGGAGTGTGTGAAACGGTGAAAGAGGAATGAAAGGAAATGGAGGGAAGAGCCAACCAAAAGAGCAGATTGGTGAAAGCAAAAAAGAAGACGAAGAGTTGAAGACTTTTATGAAGAGAAAATCGACATGCAACTGTTGGTTAGCTGCTGGCGCTAGGGTGAAACCATGTTGTGTATCCGTGTGGTGGTTATGGTCAACTGGTAGGGAATGGGTGCATGGATTGAACAATGAATAAGAGGGACTAATCGACTAACTGAGGCTGAGGGAAGAATTCAAGAATAAATGGGAACTCTTTCTATAAAAATAAAAACCTACATGGGCGGGCACGGGCAACCCGTTGGCATGCCTGCAGCTTGTCCCGTTTATTTCTAACACGAGCACGTTTTAACCTGCTCATCATGGGTTAATAACGGGCAAGCTAAATTTGGGGAATTCTTCTATGGCCTAGGCGGGTTGGCAGATTGCATGTATTCTACTCTACCCTAATTATAGAAGCCAGTTAGGCAATTATTATTTATGAATAACCCCAATTAAAACTATTTGAAATAGAAAAAATCATATTCATGTTGGAAATTTATGTATATTAAATATATATTATTATATTTATATATTATATATATATATATTGTTTATTTGAATATATTATATATTATATATAAATATATCAACGGATGTGTCCCACATCATTATTTAAAGAGTTACGTTCAGAGGGTTGTGTCTGTAATCCGACTAAGCCACAAAATGTAAACTTAAATTGTTGGTTAGCCTTGAAAATGGATCAAGAATATTAATTTTGATTTCTAAGGATTGTATAGTGACAAACCCAGGGTCGTTCTCTCTGGATGCTAGTTGCGTATCAATAGTCCTTAGCTTGTGATTATGTTCGTGATGCAAATGCAAATGGTTTCTTAATTCAAGATCAACTATGTACCTAATGCAACTACAAAATTGAAAACTTGTTTTTGGTATTTTCAGGCGGCAAAGGAAATTAAGGCAGATTTGGATTGAAAAGGGAGTGTTATGGTGGGTTCCTCTTGAAAATGAATTAGGCCATCATAGTTCGCAAAACATTAGGTAGAGTATCGACTTTTGCACTAAGTTTTCGAAATCACAAACCCTAACAATTCGTATAGGTTCAGAGCGTCATACGATGATCTCCTTTTAAATCCCCACACGCCTTGTTAGGTCACGAATAACATGCAATGAACTCCATTCCATGAAATCCTTGAAGCGCTCTTAGTGTGTGTACGGAAATCGCAAAGTGACAAAATCAACTCCATGCATGTTGACTCTAAAACCAAGCACAACTAGGATGATAGAAGAGAACAACAAGACTTCATTGAATAAGCAAAATGAACTCCATTTCACTTTGTCAATCACAAAACAACTCAATACACAATAATC
>JANTPZ010142449.1:0-14130 GCA_025593235.1 Vachellia pachyceras
CACCCTCCAGTCACTATGATCAACAGAAAAGGAACACAAGACTGTGTGGTGAGTGGTTACTTGATCCCCAAGGAAACAATGTTGTTTGTCAATGTTTGGGCAATGGGAAGAGATCCAAACATATGGAGAAGTCCTTTAGAGTTCTTGCCAGAGAGGTTTTTGGAGGGAAAAGATTGTGGTATAGACGTCAAAGGGCATCACTATGAGTTATTGCCCTTCGGTTCGGGCAGAAGGGGCTGCCCCGGTCAGCCTCTTGCCATGCAGGAGCTGCCCGTTGTGATTGGAGCTTTGATTCAGTGCTTTACATGGAAGCCACTGGATTCTGAAGGGAAGACCATTGGCGACGGGAAGACTATTAATATGGATGAACGGCCAGGATTAACCGCTCCTAGGGCAAATGAGCTATTATGCATTCCAGTCGCACGATTGAACCCTATTACTTTCCTTCAAGTTTAGAGGATTGGTTTTATTTATCTTAAATGATTTTACTTTGTACGAGATAAATATGCCATAGAAGAGAAGTACAAAGTCGCATGATCATGCCATTCTTAGGGTGATTGGAGCTTCTTTCATCATTTCTTTTTTCTTTTTATCAATAATGCTTACTCATAGTGTTTATGTAACTTGTTTGTTGTGGAAGAAACGTATGTGGCAATTGTTGTCTGTGTATTCCATAAAGGTATTATATAAATAACAATATAGTATATTAGATTAACGATTTAATTATACTCTTTCCTTCTAATACAGATATACATATAATATATCGTTCCACTTTGTATTCAAAATTCATTATTTTGTAAAATCTCTTCATTAATTACACATATTCACTTCGTATTCATCAAGGGATGATGTATACTTCAATACTTAAAGAATGCTTGTAGATGTATTTACATATCATCCATTAACAAAATCCTTACCTTGACAGTCGGATTTGAACTTATGACCTTGTAGGCGCTATGAACCAATTCTTATTGACTGAACCAACCTTTGTTGATTAAACAATGCTTTTATTGATTGGCTTAGGTCCCCTCAACTAACAAAAACGAATAGATGACACAAACATCCCATACTCGATCATTTTTGTAAAAGAAAAAGTTTAAAGGGGTTGGATCCCCTTCTTGGGGCTCGTTAAGTACATTGCATGTATCTAGTTTCAAAGAGGACTAACATATAGGCTTCGTTTGGAAACCCGTTGAGAAAACGGACACAGATTCATAGGTACTTTATGTGAGAGGAATTTTGTTTCGGCTTGCGTGAGAATGGGTTTTGAGGGTCAAAACGGGGTTCCTAACGGAAACCCAAACGAAGCCATAAACTTTCAAGTTGCCCAGCCAAAAATTCCTCATATCAGTAAGGAGATTTGCATAGCATAGAACAACACTGTAGGCTATAAATCAATTATTTATCAACTAGATCAACATTAGCTTTTTCACAGCCAAACCAAATTTAACTCACAGCAATCTAATTTTTGTTGTGGCCAGATTGCAACTAGGGATAACCCAGTGATTGACCTGCCAGTGCTGCGAAGTCAGAAAAAGTGAATGAGAAAATTCATTGTCCAGCCAGAAAAAAAGGGAAGAACAGTTAGAAATTAATAAGAAGCTCAAGAAGTGAAGAATATTGATGAATGAAGACACATAAACACTCATATATGCCTTGCCGCAGCCAAAGAGCATCGCGTGAGCCATCCTCCGATCCTTTAGTCTACAACATATTTTATTTTCCCCAACTAAAGTTATGTATTTGAATGTATTTTTAATACTCTTGTATAACTATTTTTCAAACTACACATACTATATATTTTATGTTCTAACTCTTTACATTTTATTTTAATATTATCATTATGATTTTTTTATTATTCTTTGCCACTCTGTAATTTTAGATTAAGGTTTTATTTGTTTTATTGAATTTTTTCCAAAAAATATGTTTCATGTTCAATTTAAAGTAATTCAAATTGTAATATCTCAATAGTCTAGATCTTGCTTTAACTTACGAGTGCAATTACTTAATTAAAAGTAATAATTAGGTGCATAAAAACATGTACAAAAAAGTATTTTCACTAAAAATATAAAATAAAATATTTAGCCAATAAGAAGTACATAAAAAATACATAATTCTTTCAGTCAGAAAAACATTAAAAACATATATAGAATAAAGATTAAAAAAATTTGTAACCATACGTTTCTCACTCAAAATCAAAACATCAAAATTAAATATATGAAAATAAAATAGTAGACAATTAGCTTTATATATTTAAAGTGTTTGTTTTGAATCAAATATCTGTGTGTGTGTGTGTCTGTATTTTTAATATATTATTTACTCAATAAAAACTATTGTTATTAATGTCAGTAATACTTTTAAATTAACTTATTTTATTTGATTGAACAAATGTACACTAAACTGTAAGGCTAATGATCTAAGTCTTGCTTAAATTATTAGAAGTAGAAATAAGATACCCCCACCCACCAAACGCCACCCAAAAAATAAAAATAAAAAGTTATGCTTACTTCATCATTTGGTTGTTAGCTACTCTCTTCAGTTACACGCACGAGCGTGCACGCGTATAAGTTATACTTTTTGCGATTGGGCTAGTCAGTGTACTATTTTCATTTTTACCTTACATCTTATCTTCTTTAATTAGGTTAAAAGTTTTTAATTAACATTTCTTATTTTTTTTTATCTTGCATCTTATCTTCTTAATAATTGTATAACCCCACTTCTTCATCAATTTTTTTAATTGAACTGACAAAAATTTTCCCCCTCCCCTCCCATTCCCTCAAAATCGCTCATATCAAGCAGCCCAAGGAAGTAATACACATTGATGAAGAAAACTTTTTAAGTTGTTAATTATAAAATATGTGTTAGTTTTTCTATAAAATGCAGTCCTTTTATCATAAATGCATAAATCAAACTTTTAATAGCATTACAGTAATAGATGCAAGAAAAAAAAAATTTTTGGCGCAATGAAAGAAAGTAGATTGAACCCACCCCACCCCTCCTCTCCCTCCCTCTCTCTCAGAGTTCTCTGAGAGTTATAAAACGAGTGGGGCAAGATATATATGAATTTAATACCTACGGTCCCATTGCTGTCAAAATTCAAATCAATGTAGGTCCGCCAAGGCAATGTGTTAGTTCCTGAATTTAACGTTTGTTTCTGTTATTGGTTTTGATGTTTGATTCATTTAGTAGGTATTATTTTGGGTACCTGCTTTTTTTTTTGTTTCTTTAATTGGCTTGTTAGGTTGCATGTTTATTTTGCTATTTTGGGTGTATGCGTGCGTGTTGTGTTTGATGAATTAGTGAGTGTAATTTGTTTTGAAAATTAATAAAATTGACACGATTTATTTTTTGAGGAAAATATTCAGACTTATTAGAAGCTAGGATGATGACAAAAGACATGTTGAGGAATATTTGTATTCTTTTCGTGATCTATAGTTTTTCCAATGAAAATTTCCACTTACCAAATTTTATGAAGAAAAAAAGTAATCAAGAGAAAATTGTGGGTTATCAGATCTACAAGAAAGGACAAGTAAAACATTTTATTGAAAAAAATATAGATAACATGACAATGCAAAACTATACAAGTATTTCTCAATTTTCTAAGATATGTGTGATGTGAAAAGATTGTTTGTTCTTTCTTTATTTGTTTACTGATGTAAGAACATAACTGGAAGAGCCCAACTAAATTTTTTGAGAAAATTATTATGCAATCCCAATAATTAATCAACAAAATGTGTTAGATCAATTTAGCAGCATGATACTGACAAGATCTTTTATAGAAAACAGTAACTTGTGTCAAATATATTAACAACTCAAACAAGATCTTGTTGAAACTGCGTAGTAATTTACCCTAATTTCTTTTGAAGTGATATTTTCCAAATACCAATATGGTTGGGCCAATATAACATATCGAATCAAGATTTCAATCCCCTTTAAAAGAAATGTTACATTTAGTTATCAATAGTGTCTGGAGGATAATTATTTGTAATAAGAGAATACATATATTTGTTTTAGAAAAAAACGGACATTTCTAGTTTTTCATTTAACTGGTTGGTCCATAAATTGTGGTACAGCCTGCACCAGCGAGCCGTATGCTCTCTTTTACATTCCATTGGCATCGCCAAACCTACCGAGTGCAGGATATTTAAAGATACTGCCTTTTTTGGGGATTAATTTGTGAAGGGGAAGAAACTGCAAAGAAAGAAAATACTCTATCATGATAACAGAAATCATTGTGCTTGTTTGGGAATCAATCTCTCCCAATTGAAATCCATAAAAGCATCTTGACATCCATAAATATCTCGCGATCTGTAACTATTTTCTCCCAACATAAATTATTTGTTTGGATTACATCTCAAAAGCTATTACTATTATTCTCATATAAGCCACCTTGGCTTTAGTGTCAAATGCAAACATGGTATCATAACAAGATTTACTATCCTACATGAATTAGCAGTATAAAATCATAATCACGTAAATCAAGATATAACTTATATGATATATGTACCTCAAATACCGTAAATCACATTAAAAAATAGTTTTTACCGTTAATCTAAATAAACCTTATACATCATAAATTACGTTAAGGCTTAGTTGCATTAGTATTTGAGAAGCATATTTACGTAAGTTAAAACAAAATTCATCTCACAAACTTATCATGTACATCGTAAATCATATTTAAAAAGGAGTTTCTACCTCTAAGCTAAACGAGCACGTGGACTCTTCAAATGGCTATGTTAACAAATGTTTTTTGAGCAGAGCTTCCATGAGTCATTTCTTCAAGTCTTTATTCTTCATTGTTGCACTTAGGACTAGAGATGATAAAAATGATCAAAGCTTTCTAGTCAACCTATTTAAACTCATAAAAGCTGAAGGTTGTACCTACAAAAAAAAAAAAGTAGTGTTTCTAAGGTAATCATTCTTTTTAGTTCGACTTGATTAAACCTGAGTTTAACCAATATAAGATATTTAAAAAAATTTTATTCAGTAGAGCATGGATGACATAACACTTCAAAAATATGTAAGTATTTTTCGATGCACACTCAAAGCTTGAATTATATATATATATATATACACACACTAGCCACTATGCTTTTAATAAACAAAAAACCTTATTGGGCAAAAAAAAAAAAGGAAAAAAGTTAGTGCCACGACAAAAGATTTAATCATGTAATCTCCAAAGTTCTTATCATGATGCACTTTCAGAAGGAAAATGAATAATTCTGGCTATAAATCATCAGTTGAAAGATTAAATACATTCTTAAACTATTTTTATGTAATTTTTGTTGTCGCTTTCATTAAAATGCAAATTTAATAACTTAAATACGGTTTTAATTCTGGTAAGGTGATTGCAGACATCTTATAATAGTAACTAGACGGAGTAATAGTATATCTCATGTATTATCCGTATTAATTTTATTGTTAAAATCATGGATTAATATAGTTATATATGGTCTAAAAGTATATATTTTTTAATCTGAAAAATGAATTATTCATTCATGAGAAATCATTTATTGATATAGGTGTAGCCTTTATTATTGAATCCGTACATTCAGGTGCAATGAATGGGGGGTCCTTTGTCTGCTGGCATTGAACGCCCTGCGACGATAATTAAGACTGAGACTGCTGTTAGGGTCCCAGGAAACTTCACCCATCCAGTATTCCTGTATGACAATCCAATATACAAGGGTTGTTTGCAAATTGATAAAAATAAAAAACAACGTTAATTAAGTTATTTATTAATTCTTAAATTGATAAAATGTACTTATTTTATTTTTATTAAAAAATTTGATTTCTAAATATGCATTTTTAGGGAAAATGACAATTAAGTCTCAAATAGGAGAATTAATGAATGAAAGGTCCCAAATATTCAAAAAATTATCAGAAGATCCCAGAAATAACTGCTAAGGTTATCATTAACAACCGCAGCAGTTACGTCTGGGAACTCATGATAATTTTTTGAATCTTAAGGACTATTTTGTGGTTAATTCCCTTGCTAGGGATTTGTGTGTCATTTTCCCATTTTTATTCATCACTTCTTTCTTCTCTAGAAGGATTTGAAGTGAATAGAGAACCATTATTACCTTTTTTTTAACATCTTAAATTTTAGATGAAATTTATTCTAGAAAGCTTCTTATTTTTAATATAAGAGGCAATTAATTTTTTGGGAATTAAGGAAGCTAAGCAACGTAAATATTTATCATTCTTTCCAAACTAATTTTCTTAATATAAAGTTTGACATATGATCAAATGATATATAAGTATTTCATAATATATATTATAATTAAGTAATTCATATAGCTTTTGAAATCTTCCTCAAGATGTTAGTTTTCTCTCAATTAAAGACCTTAAGGTAGTATAACTTGAATGTGATCTATAAAAAAATTTAATTCAAATTAAAATATTTATTTTTTAAAAAAAGTTGTGCTACTAGGTGGGTTGGGGTGACCAAAATTCTACCCTTGGCAAGTTAATATAAAACTCACCTCATTTGGCTAGGAGCCTATAGTGAATAGAGTCAGTAAAACGGGCTCAACTCCTGCAAGCTATGGTGGGTTCAGGTTGGGATTTTCCCAACCCGCTAAGGTGTGGTCTAGACAAGCATACACTGTTTAACCCATGGGTTATGAGGGCTCAACCTATGGGTTATGCAAGACAACTCGTTTAGCCTGCCTTATTTACCTTTTAGAAACTAATTTATTTTTTAAAAAATAATTTGCAAAGTAAATTTTCTAAAATGTTAAATCTTCATAAATCACACAATACTTAATTGTATATATTTGTTTAATCTTTCAATTTTATTGTTATTTATGTAAATAAATATTTCTTAAAAAACTTAAGATTAAAATACATAAAATTTATTAAGAATATTATAATTGCTAAATAATATATGAAATTATTTTTGTAAATATTTATGTGTTTATTAAAATTTTTATTATATAAATTATATATCAAAAATTAAAATAAAAAACTACAAACTTTTAATATCTCTTCTTTACTCGGTTTATTTCACATTAAATACACTACTACAAAGTATAGTTTTTACTACTGAAATTCGCGTCCTTTTTTAAATAAGGGAAGTAAAAAATGAAGGCGGTCGCTCAAAAGTTTAACTTTTGGCACCGGCCTTTGTAGAATGTAGGGCGCCAAAAGCGCCTCATTTAATTTAAAATCACATGCACAGACCCTCGCTCTTGTCGTCGCGCGCGCTCTCACAGACCCTCCGCCTCTCGTCATCACGCGTGCTCTCACAGACCCTCGCCTCTCGTCGTCGCTCTCTCACAGACCCTAGGCAAAGAAAAATGCATATTATTATGTACGGTGAAGCTCATTTCGTCGTTCTCTGGTCTTCTGTTCTTTCACGCACCTCTCAGCTCGTCTTTTTCTCTAGCAACTGTGCTCCCCTCCAATGTCGGCAATCTCCAACGTTCTTCACCACCGCACTCCTCGGCCACAGATTTTGTTCTCATTCTCGTTCTCGATTGATGGTTTCTTGTTCTCCGTTAGCTTTCATATCTTCTCTCTCACTCAATGCTCCACCATCTTCCATGGTGGAAAACACAGTCGGTTACCCCCTTTTCCTCCTCAAAAACCATTCAACCCGCAAGCGAGGCTGGCACGCCGCCATCTTCATTGTCTGTAAGTCTCATTTTCCCCAACTCATTCACTCACACACACACACACACACACTCGTAAATGTAGATTCACCATCATCAGAGACAACGATCGATCTGAGCATCGAAATGTTAGATTCGCTAAGAGGCTTTTAATACTGTGACATTCTCACTCTTTGATTGCAGGGGTGGAGTTCATGGAGAGATTCATGTACTATGGCTTGTCCGGAAACCTAATAACCTACCTGATGAATTATCTTCATGAGCCCAATACGACGGCGGCGTTAAACGTCAACCCCTGGATCGGCGTTTCCTCATTGTTCCCTTTGCTCGGCGGCTTCCAACCCTTTGAATCAAATCTTGGAGTGTTTAACTAATTTGAACAATTCTATTCTTTTATATATATATATTTATGATGGTGAAGTTGTTTTAATTATGTGCAAGGCATAACACTCCTGATTCTGTCTGTGTCAGTACTAAAGAACGCGAATCAGTTCGATGATGAGTCGTCCGAAGAGAAGAATGCCAAGAGCTCATTCTTCAGCTGGTGGTATTTGAGCACAGTGGTTGGTGCAATTTTTAAAAAAAAATATTTAGACCTACGACGCCCTATATTTAAATATAGGGCGTCGTAGGGTACGCCTTACAACACCCTATATTTATATATAGGGCGCCGTAGGTGTAGCCTATGGTGTCCTATATTTTAAGATAGGGTGTCGTACTATCTTAAAATATAGGACGCCATAGGCTAGACCTACGGCCATCCTACGGTGCCCTATCTTCAAATATTGGGCGATGTAGGATGCATATAGTGCCTTTTTGATATAGGGCGCCGTAGGCCCTAACTTTCTACTCCCCTTACATACACGCCCCCTGAGAAAAGGCGCCAATTGAGTTAAAAATAGGGCGTAAAAAGTACCTTTTTTAATAGTGACACTTCATTTATTTCACTTGATGCCAATGCAAAAGTTAGAATTAGTTATCAATGTGAATTTCAAAAACCCATTTGAGTTATTATTCCTTTCATAACTTGAATCCTTGGCTCAAATTTAAAAATTCACAGTTAATTCTATTAAAATATAAACCAAATGATCAATGTTTCTAATGAAAGCTCTTTCTTTTTCCTATAAGGGAAGAATATCTTTCAGACCAAAACATTGCTTAATTGAAACCCATTTGCATCATAAGGCACACTGTTCCTTTGGTCAGAATTTAGGTCCTTCGCTGCAACCAACTTCTTTGGCTTCACAGCTAAACTTCTTGAATGTACTTTGCCGCAACCAACTTTGGCCTTCATCGCAGTGAACTGCTCAACTTGGTGACAATTGCTCTCATACCACTTTTTCTAGGGTGAACCTTGACCTTCACTGCGCTGAACCCTTGAATTCTAAGAGGATTTTCCTCTTGGGTCCACTTTGTAAGGGCGAACTCAAGTACGGTTAATGTAATATCCAGGTTTTCAATGGTTGGATATAAAGGCTAAACAAGCAGTTAAAGCTAAATTAAGGTTTCATAGAATGAAAGGAAAGGACAAGAAAGGAAAGGAAAGGACAAGAAGAATGAAAAATGCCATTTGCCTAGCATAGAAAAACCAAGGCCAAGATGGTCATTTTGGAAAATGTAAATGACAAAAGGGTCAAGTGAAAAAGTTAGGGACCCGTGTGTCATTTAGTAATAGGAATAAAGAGTTATTTTGAGATTTAAGTGACTAAATCTCCATTTAAGAAGTTCAAGAACATTTTGGTAGATAAGAAAAAGTCAAAGGGCATTTTGGTCAATGTTTGACCAAAATATCAGAAAATTTCACAGAGTCCTAAAAGATAGAGAAAAATTTATTTAGCAGGAATTCAGACCTGATTCAAATTAGAATGATAAGTCAGGTCCAGCAATTAATGAAACACGTATAGATTTTTTTTTAAAAGAAAGCTTTTAGAGGAAGCCAAGAAATGGATGAAGGGCCTAGATTTGACCACATAGCATGATCATAATCCACATACTTATGATTTGTCCACTTGGAAGGTGGCCAAAATCAAGGGTCAAGATTTAGACAACAAATCTTGTAATTATACCAAAATTGAAGGACCAAAAAGTAAATTAAAGGGGTAGTTTTTTAAGTGTTTAAGGCACTTCTTGAGGCTCAAGAGGCCATTTAGGTCAGCTATGAGGTGGAGAAAGAGAGGGGAAGATGAAAATGAGGAGAAGGAGAATGAGAGGACAAAATCCATCAAGTTTTCAAGGCAAGCTGTGATTTTGCTATGTAATCTTCCATATTCCTTCACTTCTAGCTTTCCTCTTCCCTTTAATCGGTTTATTTTTGGTCATTAAGTTATGTATGTGCTGGAAAGTTATGATGCTTGAAAGAGAAAGTGGAAAAGAAGAGATTTAGATGAAAGAGTTGGTAGAAAACAACTCTATGCATGCTTATGAATCTATTGATAGTTGTAGTGTATTATTTGAAGGTGTGTGCGAATTTTCGGAATCCAAACCCTCGGGGAGGTGCTGCATGAAATTGATCTGCATATGGAGGATTGATTTTTTGCTAAGTAATGATTAGAAAATGGATTAGAAACAAGATTATGCAAGTGTACAAAAAGCAAAGTTGAAAAATCCATTTTATGGTAAATTTACATATTTTTTGCCAGACTTAGTTCATGAGGAAATAATGTAATTTTGATGCTTCCACTGAGTTTAGAAGGCAAATTATGTAGGGTATAAGTGAGAAAAAGATTTTGGAAGCATTAGAAATAATTTTGGCAAAGTTAAGGGTTTTTAGGCCCTTAAGTGTCAAGAGAAGTTTAAGCAAGAAGTAACATGATTTAGTACTTGATATTGGCTTGGATTAATGCCAATTGTATCATTTAATGTGTAGGAGTTTAATTTCAAGAGGAAAGCTCCAAAAGGGCAAAAGGAGGCTCTTAAAAATAAAGGGAGATTAAGCAAATGAGATAGCAATTTCTCTAATTTTTACATTTATATTGTTATTGATTGTGATTGTGCATTTTCCATGTTAATGCTCTTTGATTGACGTACGAACATGCAATTTTTTGCTTGATGCTTGATGATAATAACATGCCTTGGCAATTTGAGAATGAAAGAATGTAAAGTCAGTAATGCATGTTTAAGTTTCATGGCTTTTATATAATGCACACTAATAATTATACATGTTAATGTTGTTTGAAATTGGCCAATCATTATAACTTAGACATTATTTTATCTTAATTATTTTCTCTATTTAATTATCATAGTTTTGCATGTTTATTATGATAATTGCATCTATAGATGAATTATGAATATTATTTTAAATGTCCCTGGTTGGTTGTCTATGCGGGAGCATAGATAAAGTAAGACTAGTGTGACTTTGATAAGGTATAGAGATAAGAGTCAAAGTCATAGGCACTTGTAAGAGTACAAGGTGCTGGGCCGACCTGCTATGAGAAAGTTGCATGGATTAAGTCATTAGCTTATTTCATATAATTAAGTCGTAATGCCCTTGATATGAGATCGTCATGGATTCCTACATGAGAGTCGCTGAGTTTTGACTTAGTCAAAAGTCACCTTTGACTAGGTGATGATAAAGGCTATAATCTGACTTAGAGGTCTTTCATGTGGAGGAATGTAGGTGATCAAGATGAGATTTGTCCCTCAAATTAGTTGAGAGATATTACTGGGCCCCTCGGTGAGTGAGACTGAGAAATGTATGGCCAAACTGTAACGAAAAGGAGTTTTTGTTTCTTTGATCAGACTACTTAGGGGTCGAGAAAGTAATGGTTATGAATTGGAGGATGACGTCATCCACGCCTCATCTTTAACCGAGATATCGTGTGGAAAAAGGAACGTGATGTGGTTGTATGAAAGGTTATATCATATTAACTATCCTCATGTGATTTGGGTAGTCACAATGTCTTGCTAGAGGCTATTTACGACTTGTGGGCTGGTGCTCAGTTTAGCCCACTACCAACTTCACATGGGCTAACAGGGTCGCACGTAAGAACAACCCAACATGAACTTAATATTTTAGGGTTTATTTGAATTTTATATATGTATATATATAAATTCGAAATGACAACAATATTATATGTTAGTTTCAATATTTAATTTATTTGATATATTTAACTAACATTAATATTCAGATTTAATTTATAATGATATATCAATTTAATTGGAGCATAATGGGTGAGTGAATGATGTCCCATTATAATTTTTATAAAGTACGTTTTACCATCTTTAATACTATTTTAATTAAATTTAATTTACTTTCCAGTATGATTTTATTGATATAAGTTTATTTGAATTATTTAAGCTTCTTATTAATATTGCAAAAAGTAAGGTTTAATGACATTATCTAATGTTATTGATTATTCTATAATTTTTGTCGATATTGAATATTCATGTATGGAATTGAAAGGGACTTTTAAGATATTGATTATTGCAAAAGTTGAAGTATTATAGTATTTACTCCACATGTTTTATTAGGTGATATCATGCATGCAGATAGTGAAAAGATTTTAAATGATATATACTCCATGCATTTCGAAAATGGGTTTTGAGATACTACTTGCAAACTTTACACTAGAATCCTTGTTAGAAAAAGGGCATTGTGGTAAATAAGATAACGTATAAGAGCATTTTGGTCATTTGACCAAAGTCAAAAGTCAACAAGTCAAAGTTGACCAGAATATCAGAAAAATTTATAGAGGCCCAAAAGATAGAGAAAAATTCACTGATCAAAATGAAAGGCATTAGATTTTGCTAAATTGACCTAGATTGATGCCTAGAGGATTTTAAAGATCATTTAATTTTTGGCATTTTATGATTAGCTAAAACTAATTATTTAAAGTATCAAGAGACCTCAAATATCTGATTTCAAGGTAAGGAAAAATAGTTTGAAATTTCTAGTATTTTATAAAAATTGTTGCTCAGAATATGAAAAAATGAGATTTCTTGGATCGGAAAGAAAGGATCCGGAGAAGCCCTGGAATTAGGATTTTATTTAAAAATTAATTAAAGACATTATGGAAAGCAACTTGAGGAAAGAAAAAGGGTGAGAATATCAGGGAAAATTTTAGGAATTTTTGGTGACCTTGGATCCAGTTGTTTAAAGGTAAGCCATTTTATTGGTATTGCAATAGCATAAGGTAACTTTATGGAAACTTAATGTTTCCAAGGGTATTATTATGACGATAATATTGCCACTTGTTTTAGTCATATTTGAAGATCAAAAGAGAGAAATAAATGTCCCCAAACAAGTGGTAATATTTATCCGAACAAAATTATTTTATTCAATATAAGTTATACTGGATCAAGAAAACATGTTGCCAATTTTGTTTGGTTTGTGTAACCAGATTTTTGGCTTAGTTCCATCCCATTTATGGCAGCCAATGAAAGGCAAAAAAGTGTTAAATGTGTTGTGTAACACCTCTTATTTTTCCTCTATTTGCTTATATTAGATCATTTATGAACAACACTTGAGCCTTAGCTCTGAAATTGACCAAAATTGTGGACTTAAATTTTCAAAAATGGAAAAAAAAATAGTTGTTACTGTTCACAAGTCATTTTTCCAGATTTCTGGTTCAACTTTGAAAAATCATAATTAATTCTAGAAAAATTAAAATTGAGTGGTTCCAATTTCTAAATTTAGATTATTAAGTTATCTATAGGGGAAAAATATTCATTGGCCCCAAAACTTGCCCATTTGGATCATTTTATTCCGAAAACATTGTAGTTCAAATGGTTACTTCCAGTTTTTCCCAGATTTTTTCCTTAATTTTGAAAAATCATATCTCATATACACATCAAAATTTCAAAAAATTCATATTATTTTAAACCTCAGGATGTGTAGTATTTAACTTGAAAGTTTCAGCTCAATCAGAGCTCGTTTGCTATTTTTATCATCGTTGGAAACAGGTCAATTTCCAGGGCCTTTGGAACCCATTTGCTTTGGAATCAAACTTCTCTTAAAAATTACCAAAACCACTTTTTGGTTCATAAACCAACCTCTTATCATGCATGATTGCTTCCTTATCATACTTTAGCTTTTCGAGCCCATTTTCATGCATGCAGGATCATGTATTCACATACCACTTCAAGTAGATGTTCGTACTTTTCATACTACATCACATTGCATAAATTTACAAGCAACAACATCACATAGGGAATCTTCAATCACCATTTACCTTGTCTTTACCCTTTCTTGTGCTTGTACCTAAAATGGTTAGTTTGGAAATAATGAGATTTAAACAAAATCCCAATAGCAAAACTATCCAACACACTTCATAAATTGCATGACAACTTTAAGCAATGTGTGAATATATAAAAGTGCAACATGTAACATCTAAATGCAAATGGCCATAGCATATAAATCACACATTCACACCTTTATCATCATCAATTTCAAACAAGTCATGCATATTTCATCAAACGTTTTCAAAATACCTTAATTAGAGTTAGATGGTTTTGCTACCTTGTGTCTTTAGCTTTTCTTGAGGGTTTAAGCCTCTCTTGATGGCCTTTCCCAATG
>JANTPZ010142453.1:0-15449 GCA_025593235.1 Vachellia pachyceras
ATTATTTATTAAAGATATCTTTTCAGTTATTATATTTCAAAACAAAATAATTTAGATAAGAATATATCATATTTTTTAAGGTTGTGAGGTTTTAGTAAATAATTAAAAAATAAATTAGATATTAGAATATATCTTAAATCTTATTCTCTAGAAAAAAGAAGTCATAGTCAAAATTTTAAAAAAGTTATATGTTAAACTTAGTTAAAATGAAAACGTAATAAAAAAGTATGTGGCTAGATAAGGAAAATGAATTTTCTCTCCATTTTCTCTCCATGTGTGGAGAGAAAAGTTGAGGAGAAAATGTGGTGGGACGCACACCCCATTTTCTCTCTAACTTTTACTTCCTCCCACTTTTTCTCTCCTATCCAAGCAGGGTAAAACTCACTTCTCCCCCATTTTCTCTCCAAGTTTTCTTTCTTCCCTCATTTTCTCTCCATCCAAGCATAGGGTTAAAGACCTTTATATCCTTGGTCTTTTTGTTAAATGACATATGGGTCCTTCCCAGAAGGTCACCCATATTCAAATTGCTCCAAGGCAAGCACGCTTAACTGCAGAGTTCTCAAAATTTCTCCTGCTGAGCCAAGTCTAACTTTAGGTTATCTAGCCCATCAGCATCAACTTTTTCCGTGCTTTCTATCTGTGGGCTTTAACTTGACTTCTGACTACTGGTTTGGCCCTTTTTATCCAAAGACCATATTGCCCTTGGTATTTATACTTAATGACATTTATGTCCCTGACTTACTTTCTTAGTAATTTCAAAGCCTTAGGACTAAGTTGACCAGGGTCTCTTTAGTCCCTTAACATCTTCTCTTTCTGTACTTTTATTTCTGGGGCTTAACTCATCTCATAACTATCTGCTTGGCCTTTATTTCAGTTTACAGAAAAGGGTGGATATTACACTATACAGTGAGATGGAGGCGACGGAGATGCTAAGGCTGGGTACTGAGAGATAGTCGAGAGAGTGAGAGACTGAGAATGAAGATGTGAGTGTGACCGATTGACCGTGTGAGTGGATGGAGAGAGTGAAAGACAGTGTGAGTGGAGCTGGGCTACTTGCTGGGCCTGGACTGAAGCGCTGCAGTCTGAAGTCGAGAGAGTGACTCAGTATCTCAACCTGTCAACCGCATACACACATGACACGACACACAGGCATAAAGGTAGAGGGTGGCCATTCCCCACCCCGTTAAAAGGCAAACTAACCCATTTTGGACCCGCCCGTAATGGGTCCAAAATGGGTGGGGCGTTGATGGGTTTTTAGACTGGGTAGTGAGCGGGGCAGGCAATTTTGCTCACCCTTAATGATAAGCATTTGAAAATAATTTCTATCAACTCATGATTCCTACAAAAGATAAAACGCATTTATTATCATCAAAACACACTATTAACAGAAGGAAGGTAGTAACTATGGAAATCTCTACTGCAACTTTAAGGATGAACTGCAACCACTAATATGGAGGAAGATGGGAACTAGGAAAAGGGCAGTTTAAATAAATTATTCAACAATTTATCAGCATAAAATTAAACATTTTTAATACTTATGTTATGTACTTAATATAAAACATAGTTGATTGATTTAGAGGTATTAATTTAAACAAATTTTTAACTATTTAAACTATCATTATTTTTAAATATTATTTAATTTTATACTGAAGAGATCATATGCAATGGGTAAACTACACCAAAACACATCAAAGCAGACTACCCTTAGCTCTCATCTAAAAATAAAGAAAAGAGATGAGCAAGTTAGTTAAGAAGAAAAGAGCATATGTATCAGTAATCTAGGGAGACAGTTCTTCAGAAGAAGAAAGTGATACAAAGGAAGAAGCAAAAATTTGTCTGTTACTCAAGAAGAAGAAGAATATGATTCAAAAGAGGTAATAATGGCTAAACCAACTTATTATGAATTGCAATATGAATATAATGAGCTACATGATGATTTTATTAAAGTAGTTAAGAAATTAACTTCACTCAGAAAGAAAGTCAAAGGTTTAGAAGAACCTATCAAACAAAAACTTAAACATATCATCTGCTCAAAATGCATTGATTTGGAAAAGAAAAATGAACAATTAACTAAAACCTTTGAAAAAGTTACTAAAGGAAGTGAAATGTTCCAGGTTATACTCAAGGCTTAACAAGTTGTAAATGATAAAAGTCATCTTGGATATTATCCTATTTTTGACAACAAAAAGGGAAAGAATGTAAAAGGAGGAAGAAGCTACCTCAATTTTTTTTCAAAAGTCTATGCATACTCTTAAACCATTTGCATTTTTCAATTACTATAACAAAAAAGGGAATCGTGCTTCATCCTCCCTTTTTAAAAAGAAAAATTCAATATGAACCTACATGTGGGTACCAAAAGTTTCATATGAACCAAAAACATATCCAACTAACCCAAAAGACCCAAGAAGATATGGGTAAACAAAACTCTTGATCAATTGTGATGTATGTGTGTTATCCAGGTTTTCAATAATTAGATACAAAAACTAAGTGAGAAGCTAATGCCTAATTAGCAGTCTTGAGGATGAAAAGAGAGGAGGAAAGGAAAGCAAGAGTGAAAATGCCATTCTGCCAAGAGTAGAAAAGGGCATAATGGTCATTTTGAAAAAGGCGAAAGTGTCAATAGGGAAATTCAAGGACTAAGGTGTCAATTAAAAAAAGGGACCAAAGTGGTATTTTGAAATTTAAGGGACCAAATTGCCATTTGGTTAATTAAGGAAAAGTAAAAGGGCATTTTAGTCAAAGTTTGACCAAAATATCAACAAAATTCACAGAGTCCCAAAAGATAGAGAAAAATTCACTGATTAGTAATTGATACCAATTATAGATCAAAATGATAAAAATAACCAGCGCGGGAATTTTAAATGTTTTTCAACATTTGCATATTTAATAAATAATTAATTAAATTTAATTATTTAAAACATCAAAAAGGCTCAGATGTCTAATTTCTGAAGGGGAAAATAGTTTGGAAATTGTAGTTATTTATAAAATTATTTCCAAGAGAAAGTTAGAGACAATTTCCTGAAACGAAAAGAAAAGGCTAAGAAAAATCCTGAAATTGGGTTTTCTTCAAAAATTAATTAAAAGGAAATTTTGGAATCAGAAAAAGGAAAGAAAAATAATAGAGGATTACATGAATTTTAGGAATTTTTAATGACCTTACTTAGGTTAAGTGCCCAAAAAGTAATTTTGCCCCAATAAAGTAGATTTAAGGACACATAAAGTTGCCTTATTTGCATAAAGCAAATTGTGAGGATTGAATTTTGCCACATATCACCTTCTAGTGGCAAGATGAAAAGTAAGAAAAGATATTTTAACCATGTTGTAGAATATCTCGGAGTAAACTTACTTACCAGTTCAATTGGGCCCCACACTTAATTAGTCACATAGAGCAACTCTTATGAGCTTCAAGATTGTTCTTGAAGCCTTCATGTTGCAGCCATAAGTTGGCCAAGTGAGGAGAGGAAAAGAGAGAGTGAACCATGGGGAAGAGAAGGAGAAATGGAGAGCAAAATCCATCCATTATTCAAGGTAAGTTGTGATTTTACTATCTAATCTTCCATTTTCCTTCACTTCTAGCCCTCCTCTTCCATTTAATTGGCTTCTTTTTTGCCAATATGTTGTGTATGTGCTGCTGGAATTCTATGATGTTTGAGAGGTTAAGTGAAAATGAGAGATATTTAGATGAAAGAGTTGTTAGAAAACAACTCTATGAATGATTTGGAACCTAGTGATAGTTGTTTTGTATTGTTTTGATGCATATATGAATTTTTGCCATGAAGTTACTGTTCATTGCTGCTGGCTGACTCTGTTCATGGAAGAAAAAGAGTGATTTTATGATGTTTAATGATGGAAAAATGGTTTATGAATGTGTTTATGCATATATATATATATATGAAGGTAGAAGTTGAAAAATCAAAATTTTCCAATTTTTTTGGAATATTTCGGCCTTGAAGGTAAGTTGATCAAAGGAATGAGTTTTTGATGATTTTGATGCTTCCAGTCGATTTAAAAGGAAAAATTGTATAGGATATAAGTGAGAAAATGATTTTGAAAGCATTGAAACAAATCTTGGCAAGATTAAGAGTTTTAAGGCCCTTTAGAGTCACGAGGAGTTTGACTTATATACAAAGAGGAAAGTTTGACTTGTTTAGTGAAATTATGAAAGAGGAAAGTTTCAAAGTGCAAGGACGAAGCCCTACAAAAACCAAGAAAGTTAAACAAATAAGGTAGCAAAATATGAGAAATGATGTATGGGCTTGATATTAGCATGTCTTCTATACTTGTGCAAATTGGTTATGTAATCTATGTGCATTTTGGATAATTGTAGTCTAAACTCCTGCACTATGAGAAATGATGTATAGGCTATGTATATAGACCAAGTATGCTATATTGTTAGGTAAATTGGACATATACATGAAAAGGAGAAATATGAGCATGCAAAATAACTTAGAAAGCGTCTAAAACCCTTATCAAAGGTCAAAGTTGAAGCAATAGTGAAAATAGCAAATGAAGTTCAATTGGCATGAAATTTTATAGAAAAATACTAGACATCCTAAACTTTAAAAGGTGCTAAAGTTTGTAAAATTTGGATGTGTAGATAGTACAAAGTTAAGAAAAAATTCAAAAAATGGAAAATGACCAAATGAACAGTGATTTTTCACATATTATTTTGTATTAATTGGTTAAGAAATAGTACAAAGTGAGATTTTCCCCTGTACATAATTTCATAATCTTCATTTAGAGACATGAACAACTCAAATTTGAGTTTTATAGAATAAGTTATGAATTTTCAAAGTTGACCAAAATTTAAGAATTTACCAAGTGAATAGTGACTAGTGAATAATAGTTCAGTCCAAAATTTTTAAATTCACTTTTTTGACCATTTCAATGATATTAAAGGTATATAAATGTTCATTATTGGTCTCTAATGAAGAAAAGGAGGAATAAAGTGAGGTGTCTCAAAGTATTCAAAATAAATATGTGTAATGTTGATAGTGGATCTTCAAGATGTATGACAGGTGACAAATGCAAATTTGTCAAACTAAACTCAAAAGATAGAGGAAAAGTCAGTTTTGGTGGAAATCAAGCTGCAAGGATGGTAGGATTTGGTGAAATAAGACATTCAAACGTTCAAGTGAAAAATATCTATCATGTAGAAGGATTATGTCACAATCGTCTAAGGCATTGTTTAGTTGGGGGCTTTTGGAGGGGAGGGGAGGATAAGTTAGGGGTGTGATGGGGATAAATGAGTTTAGTCAAGAAAAACGAGGGGAGGTGTGTAATATTCTATTTTTCGATAATTAGATATAAATGTTAAATGAGCAACTATAAACAAATTATGGGTTTGGGTGATATAAGACAAGGAAAAGAAGACTAGAAAATATCATTTGCTAAATTTGGAAAAGTGAGGGTAAAATTGTCATTTTGATAAGTAAGGAATCAAAGTGTTATTTTGTTAAATTAAGGCACCGATGTAACATTTTGAAAAATGGACCCAAATGTAAACTTGAAATTTCATGGGTGAATTAAGAAAAGTCAAAAGGCATTTTGGTCAAAATTTGACCAAAATATCAGAAAATTTCACAGGAGACCAAAAGATAAAAAATTCATTAATCAGTAATTGAGGCTCAGTTTTGGTCAAAATGTAACACACCTTAACTACCCCCTTTAGCTTCATTTTATATCATTATAGAACCATTCTTGAGCCTTGAATAACTTAAAAAGTCAAAAGAAATCAAATCTGAAAATTTGATTTTTTTTAAAGTTACTATTCATTGAATTTTGGTTCAACTTTCAAAATTCATAACTAATTCTAGAAAATCAAAATTGAATGGTTCCAATTTCTATTTGAAATCCTTTATGGGGGGAAAATTTCTCATTGGGTCAGAAACTTGCCCAATTGATATGGTTTATTACACGAAGTTGCACTGTTCATTTGGTAATTTTCTATTTTCCCAGGTTTTTCTGTGATTTTTTGCTAAATTTGGAACATAATAACTTTTAGTACAAAATTCCAAATCTAGTGTTCTTTAACTCATTTTAAAGCTTGCAATGTGAAATAGCTTTCTGAAAAAATTCAACTCATTTGGACTTCATTTACCTTATTTCATGTCTGACCAAAGTTGGGGTT
Source organism: Vachellia pachyceras (assembly GCA_025593235.1). Taxonomy (NCBI): domain Eukaryota; kingdom Viridiplantae; phylum Streptophyta; class Magnoliopsida; order Fabales; family Fabaceae; genus Vachellia; species Vachellia pachyceras. The sequence goes on from JANTPZ010142453.1 coordinate 6,131, forward strand.
TTGATCAACTTTACTTTCACTTTTATGGAGTTTTGCCATTCTCATTTCCTTTCTTCTTGGTATGCTTACTTGGTTACTTCTTTTCCTTACAATAAATTATGCATTAACCTATATCTAAGGTATGCTTTAACCTCTTTTGCTATCTCTTATGTAGGAGTTTAATTTACACAAAAACACAATATCATAAACTCAAATGTAATTAAGTTACATAACCAACATTCATCCAAAAGAGGCATAAAACTTGCTTCATGCATCAATATGCTTTCTCCTTACTCTTGTATGAACTTCCACCTACATGGTTGGTTGGGGGATAATGAGATTTTTGGAAATCCCAATAGCAAAACTTTCCAACACACTTTATAAAATTGCATGACAACTTTCAATATAAGTGTGAATTCATAAAAGTGCAACATGTAACAATTAAATGCATATGGCCATAGCACACAAATGCACATATTCATACTTTCAATCATCATAAATTTTCAATACAAGTCATGCATAAATTCATACACATTTTCAAAGCAATTTAGCTTAAGGTTAGAGAGTTTTGCTACCTTTAGCTCTTAATCTTTCCCTTAACTTTGATGCTTTCTTGATCACATGAGAAATTAATTCCTTGCACCAAACTCTTGCCTACATAATGCACAACATCATGGCCATTAAGCATAAGCCATTTCAAGGCAAGAATCAATTTAAAACTCTATTAAACTTCCTCTTGAACTTTCTTGCTTCCTAGAGGGTTTTAACTTGTCTTATGGATTTGTAACGCTTCCAAATTCCTTGGCTCACTTTACCCCTACACAACTTCTCATTTTAAAGCCAATGGAAGCATTAAAATCATCAAAAACACACTTCTTCCTGCACTTTCCAGATTTGCACGAAAATTGCCAAAACATGATTTTTCAAACTTTCAACTTATATACCATCATATTCTTGATCTCAAACTCATTTCCATGGATTGTAAAGCTTGAATTCAACTCTTCTACCTCAAATAAAAATTTGGGCAGCATCTCCCCTTAGGGTTCATCATCCCAAAATTTACAAAATCCACAAACAAGAGCCAAACAACCACAACATATACGCCAAAACACTCCTTACAACACAAGGAGTCTTTTACAACAAATCATGAGTTCTAAATCCCTCTCTTTCTAACTTTGGCTCTCAAGAAACTTGAGAAAGAGAGGCTTAATCAAAATTCTAATCCATGGAAAAGATAGAGGAGATAACAAGGATCAAGAAAAGGTATATGATTGGGTTGTTTAGCTTCTTACCTTGTGATTTCTTGAAGCTTTTCTTCCTCTTGCTGGAGCTATGAAGGACGCCATTCTCCGTCTGTTCTAGGTCTGGAAAACACAAAAATAATGGCTGGAGGAAGAGGAAAACTGATTTTAATAAAGTGGCAAAATAATCCAATGGTGGAGATTGCTTCTTGAAACATTAGCTTGATCTAATGGCTTCTTATTTCACCAACACACCAACATGTGCTCTCTCTTTATTGGTCTTGATAAAGTGGTAATAATGGCTGCACATGGGGTTAAAAATCTGGTTGGGCTAACCAAACTAAATCCCATTCAGTTACCTTTACCGATTACACTTTTTACCAATAAACATAACTTTATTCCGAAAAATTTTTCTCTATTTTCTGGAGACATTTTATTCCTCTTTTGATCTCCATAATTCAATTACTAATATGGCAAAATATTTTTCCAAAAATACCCTTGAAATTTGTCAAAAAATAATAGGGTAATTTTATCATGCCGAAAATCTTCAAAAAAACGTATTTCTGACGAGTAATTAACTTTTAGGGCATTAAAAATTTCTATAATTTTCTTTGATATTCTAGCCCTTTTCCTTTCCTCAGTTTGCCCTTCGGACTATCTAAAATTAATTTTTGAATAAAATTATATTTTTAGGATTTTTGAATCTTTTTTCCTTAAAATCGGGAAATTCGCCTCAATCGTATATTGGGCAATACTTTTATTAATTACTATAAAATTCACTTTATTTTCCTGTGCCCTGAGCTCAATTGATTGTGGTTTCCTGGCACCTCAAATAATTATTTTCAGCTAATTTACCTTCAAAATTCTCTAAACAGAGATCTAGGCCGCATTTTGATAATATGTCAAATCTCAGTTAATCAGTGAGTTCTGCTCTGTCTTTTAGGCATCTATGAATTTTTCTGATATTTTGGTCAACAGTTGACTTTTTGACTTTGAATTTGACTTTGTCAATTGGCCAAAATGCCCTTACACTGTCTAACTTTTCATAATTCCCATTTTGCCCTTGACTTATTCACCCCTCGTCTTTTGTGTAATAACCTTTGGGTCCTTCCCAGGAGGTCATCCATCCTTACACTACTCTAGGGTGAGCACGCTTAACTGAGGAGTTCTCATAAAGTTACTCCCGCTGAGCCAAGTCTAACTTTGGGTTATTCAGCCTATCAACATCTACTTTTTCCGTGCTTTCTATTTGTGGGCTCTAACTTGAATTTTGACTACTGGTTTGGCCCTTTTTATCCAATGGCTATGTTGCCCTTGGTTTTTATACTTAATGACATTTATGTCTATAGCTTACATTTTTAGTAATTTCAAAGCCTTAGGACTAAATTGACCAGGGTCTGTTTGGTCCATTGACATCTTCTCTTTCTGTACTTTTATTTTTTGGGCCTTATCTTATCTCATAACTATCAGTTTGACCTCTATTTTAATTTACAGAAAATGGTGGATATTACAACCGCCCCTACCGCATTTGAACATTGAATTCATGCATTAATTGATTAAAATATTTAATTATTAATAATCAAATAAAATAAATGAATTTAATTGAGTAACACATTAATTAATTACTTACCTTGAACGTCCACTTCAAAACCGCTACTAATTTATAGACATTTCATTTTTGCAGCGGTTATTTTAAAATTGACCGCTACAAAATGCACTGCAAAATGCAGCAGGCTTCCTCAATAACATGCACACTTTAGTAGTGGTTTGTTCAACTGCTACAAATGTCACTGCAACTAACAAAGCTTCATTTTTGCAACGGGTTGTCCTTAATGGAACCGCTACAAATCGATAACAGAACCGCTACAAATATTGGCGCGTCGTTCCTACCAACTTGCGTGAACCAATCTTCATTTTTGCAGCGGTTATAAACCGTTTCTAACTCTATGCGCTGATTATCATCGCAAATTTGTAGCGTTTTGATATAAAACTACTACAAAGTTTCTCCTCTAGTCACTATTTTTAGAACCGCTACAAAATAACTGCCGCAGATTGCTCCTTTTTAGTAGTGGGAAAATCCCTGAATTAGGGTTTTTGAAAGAAAATTAATTAAGGGCATTTCTAGAATGAGATTTGAGGTAAGAAAAATACTATAATAAGCTTATTAATCATGGGAGTTTTTATTGACCCTACACTTGTCAAATGATCAGGAATTCCCGAAAAGCATTTCTGGTAGAAAGAAATCGGATAAAGTAGAATTGCTTTTGAAAAAGAGGATTGTGGGGATTAAAAATGCCACCTTTCATGTTCTTGATTAATAAAGAAAAGCATGACAAGATAATTCCTAAAGTGGTAGATTATATAAGTATAAAATTGCTCTGTCAGTGTAACTGGGTCCCACACATTATTAAGTCGCTTATGTCAATTTTTATTAAGTCCCATAAACTCTCATTTTTATCTATTCTTCTGCTCCATCAGAGAAAGATAGAGAGAGTGTGGAAGAGAAGAGGAAGGAAGGAGAAGGAAAGCAAGCCAAAATTCAAAGGAGTTAGTTTTTTAAGCTTGATTTCTTCCATTGAATATGATTAGGAGCATAGTTCTTTCTTTTCATTGGTTTAGTTTTCTCTTTGGTGTTGTGATGAAATAGTTTCAAGAGGTCTTGAAAGAGGGCTAGTGAGAGAAAGTAAGAAAGAGCAAGAATTTGAAGTAACAAGTGTATTAAATCAACTATATGCATGATTTGCAACATATTGATGGTTAGTTTGAATTGATTTGAGCTTGTTATGAATTTTTGGCATTAAACCCTTATTCTTGTTGCCAGTCGAATTTGATGAGGTATGGAGAGGAGTGTTTTTATGTTGTTTAATGATGGAAAATTGGTCTAGAAGTGAGATTATGCATGTGTATGGAAAGAGATGTTGCCAAATTCCACTTTCTCCAATTTCTTTGTACTTATTGGCCAGCTGTGTTTAAGGGTGAAGGAGTATGATTTTGTTATTTTTTTATGCTTCCAATGGATTTAGAATTAAAAAAAATTGTATAAGGAGAAGTGAGAAAATAAGGTTGGAAGCATCAGAATCACTCTTGGAAAAGTTAGAAGTTAAAGATCTCTATGTTGTCAAGGAGGAGTTTTAAGTGTTATAATGTATTGGTAATGGCATATTATTAATGCCAATTGCAACATAATATGTGTAGGAGTGTTCAAGTGAAAAGAAAGTTGACAAGTGCAAGTAGGAAGCCATTTGAGCTTACTTGGAAAGCTAAGTAACTAAGGTAGCAAAACATCTAACTCTTACATTTACATAGTCTTGATTCTTGTTTATGTTTGCCATGGTTGATATATGGTTATAGCCATATAACATGCAAATCCTTGCTTGTGAATATGCATGGTTATAGATGTGCAATAGATGATTTGTCTTCGCCTTGTGCAATGATGTTAATGAGAAAGTAAGTTCTGTTTATGTTATTCGTGTCATGTTAGTTTTACATATTGATGATCATGAATGTTGATGTGTTAGAGATTTTTGCTACTAGGAATTTTTGGAAATCTCATCCTTTCTAATGGCAAGCCTTAGGCACAAGCTTAAGAAGTAAGGGCTAAGAGGTGCAAGAGTAAAGGCAATTGAGAAGAAAACTTGTAATTGTTGTAAATGATATGTATATGTGAATTTTTGAGATGAATGTAGGATAAACCTCTACTTTTTGGAAATTATATTCTAAGTGCTGTAAATATATGCCAAGCATGTTAAGTGTTTGTGTATGATGAGCTATGCAAGAAGAAAAGTGAGTTGAGCAGTTAATTGGCCATAAAAGGGTCCAACGTTATGATATAAGCAAATAAAATTTGCTAATGAGCTCCAAATTCCATTAAATTTTGCAAGAAAGTAGTTCATGGTTCAAGCTTTAAAATGAGTCCAAGTTTACTAAATTTCATTTTATGTGTAAAAAGTATGCATTTTCTAACATATACTAGAAACTAGAACGGATAATAACAGAAGTTGGCCGCTACAAAGTCACATGTTCGCCACGGCGAAAGTGGTACGAGAGGAAATTCATTTCAGGTTTGAATAGTTCACAATGGTAAAGACCAAAGTTGGTCACAGCAAAAGTCACCCAAGGGATGTCTCAAGGGTTCAACCAAGTTAGCCACAACGAAGTCTAAAATTTTTGACCAAATAAACAATGAATTTCCACACATTTCCCTGCTTTAAATGAACAAGAACTTAGTTAAAGGAGTATTTTTTTCTCCTTGTAAGAATTGAATAAGCTTTCATTAGAGACTTGAATAACCACTATATTCCATTTTTCCAAAAATTAGTTATGAATTTTCAAAATTGATAAAAATATTAAGCTACCAAATGAATAGTAAGTTAAGTAGGTGTTTATGAAATTTGGCGAAGGACTGATTCTAGCTTATTTAATGGACAAAAGTTGTTAAGTTAATGTTTCTAATGCATAATAAAGCTAGGTAAGAGAGGTGTTACAACATTGTAGTCATAATTTACAACACCAGTAATTTATTTTGCATGCTCATTTGATATGAACTTATGCATGGACAGACCATATAATTTATTACACCAATAATTTATTCTTGTGATCTTTGCAAACACAAGCAACACAAGTTACCATAAAAACTTTCACTTGTTTAACCCTATTTACTTTCATTTTGGCACTGGAGGGATGCTTTGCTCATGCCTAAAGAAATTACTTGGATCAACTTCGTACTTCACCTTCGCCAACCTTATAAAATTATCCTTAAACTACTTGAATCCCCAAGTGTTTGACTGCAAAAAGCTTGTGCTGTTGAATTGATTTATCCCCAAGTCAAGGTCTCTGTAATTCACATATGCTTCTCTTGGAAGGTGGGAAGCAAAAGGAGTCATGTAATCATAGAATCTCCTAACCCAATTCATATGCTCTTCCATGCTTTTTTCTCCATCATCCCACCTAGATATATACTGGGCCTTGAAAAGTACTCCTTTTCTATGAGGATATGGAGTAGCGGATTCTGATATTCTACTCATCATTCCTCCATAAGGGACCAAGAGCATTATAGGCTCATCAATCTCCATAAACCGTTTCCACATAGAATTTAAAGCATTTTCAGGAATCACATGCCTTATGTAATCTACCTTATTCTTAAAGTATATCTTATCATTTATACCTTGTATAAGAATTTCTGGGGATGTAGTGTTTGGAAAACCATACATGTAAGGAACGGACTCAATCCAACTTGTTTCTAAACAATCCTCTCTGGTCAAACCTAACTCTGGAAACTTTTTCTCCATCAATTGGAGAAGCTTATCAACCCTACCTAGGAAACGAGCAGCATACGAAGTTAATATAGTTCTTTTGCCTTGAGTAGTAGAGTTTGTTGCCCGGATTTCAACCAAAATGAACATATCCTCGTCAATGCTTGGTGCTACCTGCTGCCATTTATAGAAAATCTTGTTTCCATCTTGTTCTAAGGTTCTATTAACAAAGAAAGTTGTCACTATGGGTGGAACCTGAACAAGCTTGATCTGCCAGGATAGAATAATCCCAAAGCTTCCGCCTCCTCCGCCCCTAATCGCCCAAAACAAGTTCTCTCCCATGGCTTCTCTATCAAGAATCTTGCCATTAGCATCCACAAGTCGTGCATTGATGACGTTGTCAGCAGCAAGTCCGTACTTTCTGTGCAAAGTGCCATACCCACCTCCTGTAATGTGACCGCCTATGCCTACGCTTGGGCAAATGCCTTCAGGGAAGGCATGGACTGGACTTTTCTCTGAAATTTTGTAAGAAACTTCTCCAAGTGTAGCACCTGCTTGAACCCACGCCGTGTTATGTGCTATATCAACTTGGATGGCACGAAGCTTGGCGAGATCTAGGATCATGAATGGCTTCTCAAAGAGAGAAACAAAAGAAAGCCCTTCATAGTCATGGCCTCCACTACGTATCCTCATGTGAATTTTTAGCTTTTTTGCACAAATGACAGCAACTTGAACATGTGACTCCCGTAAGGGAGTGAATATGAATTCGGGTTTGGATATTGAAGGCAGCAAATACCTTAGATTTTGAGCTGTGGATTCAAGGACAGAAGTGAAATTAGCATTGTCACTAGTGAAAAACGTGGTGGACAAATGGATTTGGTTTTCAGAATTGGCCTCAAGACATTGAGTGAAGAGTTCTGGAATTGGGATTGAGGAAGCTGATGAAACAGAAAATAAAACAAAAACAAAAGTTAGGAACAATAGCGACCTTGGGGACCCCATGATTTTAGTATTTCACGTATTTGTGCTTACTCTGTGCGTAAAACAGAGTCTTATGTCCCTATATACACAAATTCTGAACCGGATATACGTGTAATTGAGCTACGACTTGTCATTTTAAGATATAGAATTAGTGGATTTTTTATCACGACATTATTGTTTAGGATTCTCTTCTCGTTGATTTGACTTTTCAATGTTCATTCTTGCCATATGTGTCATCCAACCTCCGTGAATGATAATTTTCTTAAATATTTTTGCGTTGATTGTTTCAACTTGTTGACTAAGTTCGATGATTGTGACATTTTGATCTTTTAATAATACTAAGAGAATCCCTAATTAATTTTCACGACCCATACACTTGCGGTACATAATTAAATTTTGGTAGCATTAACTCCCCACTAAAATTAATTGTAACTCCCAATTTATATTCACAAATTTACGCATCTTTAATTATTGATAAAAGAAATGTTTCATGATAAATGACATTTCTCACGTAATTGTTTGAGTAACATGAATTTGCTTAAACTATAACTAATAAAAATAAAAACGATTATAATGTGATAAAAGAAGAAACGAAAAATTGATTGGAAAAAAATGAAAAAAGGGAATGAAAATGAATACATCTGGGTCGTTTATCATAATTTTTTAAATGGGTCACTTGTGGTAATTTTGGCCATCCGTTTTTCTTCCTTTTAAAAATCGATTCAATGCAACTGAAATACAAAAGTCTAAATTCAACCTACACATTTAAAAATTTCTTGATCACATCAATAAGCCTAATTAGGAACTTATAGTATTTCACGTATTTGTGCTTTCTCTGTGCATAAAACAGCATCTTATGTCTCTTTATATACACAAATTCTGAACCAGATAATAACGTGTAATTGAGCTATGACTTGTTATTTTTAATATGTAGATTCAGTGGATTTTTTATCACGGCATTATTGTTTAAGATTATATTCTCGCTGATTTGGTCTTCCAAATGCGGAAAATTGATTTTAAAATTATATATGATCGTTTATTTGGAAAGACTTAATCTTTTACTGTTAACCAAATATTATATTTCATTAGCATTGCTAAGTATGTGTAGGAAAAAACCCATTGACCAAAGATATATGGATATTTAATTTCCAAAGTCAATAATTTGACTTTTGCTATTTTTCTTTTTGATGGTGTAACGTGTGGTATAAACTATAAAGCCGTCGACCCAAGCAATGGTTTCCGATGAAATGTCTATATGTTCTCATTTACGCATCAACTCTCTATTAACCTTTGAAGAATTTTATTTCCCCTGTTGCGTGGAATAAAAATCTGTGGCCGCAATTGCATTTGCATCTGAATTCTTTGATATTGAAATAGTAATAATAACAATAAGAAGTGTTATGCGATTACAGATGAATAAACTTAAAACAAAGGGAGGTTATTTGATCTTGAATGAATCAGTAAGATCTCTCACATCTCAATAGAAGTGTTTGCACTCGGTTCAAGACTGCCCCCGATTACAAATAATGACTTATTGATAATAATTCAAATGATCATTTTTCAAATTTAAAGCAATTACCAATACGTTAAGATACAGATAGAGACCTTACTTGGGGTCTTAGGAATTTGCAATTAAATTATAATTAATTGCAATCATTTCATTTCTAAAACCACACTTCATAAGAAACCGTACTTTTGTGACATATTTGTTGAACAATTTGATAGCGTAACCAAATTCTCCACGACTGCATGTTTGGATAAACACCTCGTATAATATGACCATGCAATTGTTTGTCTTTATTTAAATCTCTAGGATATCGAAAGGGTGTCACATTTACTATTTCCGGCTCTTTGTATTTCACGGTT